>CM076582.1:214947311-215195503 GCA_034641835.2 Pinus albicaulis
ATCCAAGAGGCAAATTCTGCTAAAATAGTCGATAAGCAAGTTACATTTTCCCCCCAATTTGTAAACCCCGATCAAAGCTGTGTGTCGTGATATGGTCATAGCGATGGTACGAATTTATGTGCAGGAGGCCACATGGTTATTAAACCAGTTGTGCCAACACCTTGATGCCGGACCCCACCTAAACTCCGCCACGCTATTCTCGAGTTAAGGGTCTCGAAAAATGAATTAATTCCAAACGCGGTTGCAACGTTGCAGTGAGATATAACGTAACCATTACCTAGCTAATAATTATGAGCTCATAAGCCTTTGCCTAGATGAGGGACACTAATAATTATGAGCTCATAAGTCTTTGCCTAGAAGACGGAGACTAAGCTTTTGTAGTGATTGGAAATAGGGTTACGTGAAGTGGAAGATGAGCTAATTGATTACTCCAAATATCTCTCGGATGGGATATGTGTGTTCTTACCGAGGTTAGCTATTTTAATCACTTTTCATGTTTTGAGGATTATGGAAGTATAGAAGTTTTAGATGTCAACTTTAGAATTCATATCAAAGTGAGGTATTGTGAGGGTTATGACACTATAGAAGTTTTAGATGTGAACTTTAGAATTCATACCAAAGTTTGGTGGAAGAGTGCAAAGATGTAGGAAAGGTCTTTTTAAAGCTTTATAACACATTTTATTGATGAATAATACATTCAACCAAGGAAAACACATGCCTAATCAAAGAAAGTGCACCTAATATACATCATACCATGGAGCTATATATTATTAGTTAGTAGTTTGTGAGAAGATCATTGTTTTTAGCCTTGCGTTGTATGCATATGTATTTGAATGGTATTTATTTTAAGTTTATGTCATCTACATTATCCAATTAGATTTCTATGATCTTGTCAAATGGACTTAAAGCTATGCAAATCTATAAAAACCATTTGACTCATCAATGCAAACCAAGACATTTTGATTTGATATCACATATTTAATGTTTTCTCTTTCATTATTTATGGTTTTCTTTTGTAAATCAGTTAGTGCACTTTAACTATTCTGGTTATTGCATGTAAAATTGATTGTTTAGCTTACTTTTCATGTTGTAATTTTCATTGTTCCTCTATCGTTCCATATCAAATGGTAATATTATAATTTATTATCATTATTATCTTACTAGTTTGGTTTCTTAAGGTCTACCATCTACCCCAACGACTTGTTTGACTTAGCCAATTGGGTTTTCAAGGTCCACCCTTCACCAAGATTTTTTTTGCTAATTAGGTTCCTTAAGCTCCACCCTATATCCCAGTAGAAAATTGTAGTTGTTTGAGTGAGTTTGGGTTCCTCGAGGTCTAATCTACACCTCAACTACTCCCTCTCTTGTTTCTAATTCCTCAATAATTTTCCTTCACCCAAAATCTTTTACTGGTTAGATTCCTCAAGGTCCACCCTACATCCCTACAATCATCTCCTTTCCTTTTTCTCGGAGATCCATTCCTTTTGTTTTAGCACAATATCCTCAAGACCAATGCTTCTAGCTTTAGACCCTTGATCCACTCAACATTCTAGGGTTTTTAGGGGGCATCCTCCCACCCAACACCTTTTTGTAGGCACTCTTTAGTGTCAACATCATGCTCTAGCTCATCACCAATGAAATATATCTTCAGCACACTCTCATTGGCATAATCTTCAATCCGAATATTACTTCTAGATGGTGCACTGCAAGGGTTATTGCTTCAATGTAGAAGACTCCAACCTCAATACAATGACATAACAACTCATTGATCTCCTCATTTAGGTGCTTCATTAATAACCTAGGGAATCTTATGTTACTTTTCATCTTAACACCATAATTAAGTTTCCCAAAGAAAATGTCCAAATGCAAGGAAATCTATGAGATTCTTGGATTTGTATCTTAATTTCATGTTTCTAAGCATGTCCCACCATGAATGAAGAGCAATAATTATTACTAATTTGAAACTTAATAGAGTTACCCTAGCTTGATGGAAAACCCACTTATCTTCTACAAAATTTTATATTGAGTTGACTAATGATCAACACACTACTTATGGTTGCATCATTACCCCGACCTTTTTCCATATTGTCTTCTATTTTTTTATCATTTAGGGTATATCTTGATTGGGATTGGATCATTATATTATTTTTCATCCATCTCAATGCTTTCGAGGTGGAAAATTTAGAGAAATCAACTTATAGGATCAGTTTTAGTGACAAGACCTAGTTTGGAGAATTTGGGTCAAAACCCTTCCACGAATAATTGTAGGTCTTAAATGACATTTTTTAGGCGTGAAAATTCTCTTCTTAATTGTATCACCCCATAGTCTTATTCTACTATTGAAGGAATTTCCAATGATGCAAGAATCACATCAATTGGAGTTCAAATGCAAAATTTATGCTTTCTGAAAGTTTACCTATCATGATTGACCACCATAATTTGATGGGATGACATGTAAATCTCCATTATTCTTCAAAAAGTGGTTATCCACATGAGCCCTTTGAATAATAATATAGAAGGGTCAAGTTGTAATTCATATTAATGGTGGAATGCATCAAATTTAACATTGTGTTAACCAGACCACTAAGAGGAAAAGGGGTTTGATTCTATTCGAGTGCATTTTCTTCCATGGTAAAAGAGTAGTTGAGAGTGGACAATGAGAAGGAATAAAAAAGACCGTTTATGTTCAGTGGCAACGTACATGCCATAAGTCTCACTCCTTTGTATTTGCATCATTTTCATTCAGAAAAAGAGAGAGCATAGCACCTCGCCTTCCAACTTAGTTTACTCCTAGAAGGATTTTGTGGGTCATATCTTGGTGTTCTTGTGGTTTTTGGGTGAATTATATATATATTTTATATTTTCTTCATTTTATATATTGCATGCATAAGCATAAATAGTAATTTAATAAATCCATAGGGGAAATTAACCCTCATAGTATGGATTTTAGATTTCAAAATATTTTTATCATATCTATTGTGAGGAATAGTCCAATGGAATATCCATGGAAAAATAAAATTCATATTGGTATGAGGGCATGTTTCTTTAGGCATATTATAGAAAGTTGTAAGGGATCGAGATTGGTTTAATTAGAAAGTCATAAAACCCCACCCATGGCTGACAAAGCTAGTTTAATAGCCATTGAAATAGACTCCTTCATATTTTCAGCTAAAATTAGCTTTGCAACTTTATCTACGAAAATTGCTATATTTGAGGGTAAAGCATTAATGTACCATTAACTTCTAACTTTTTCACTAGGTTTAGATGTTGCAGGGATCTTGTTCAAGAGTTTATTAAATTGTGAGTTAAAGTCTTTAATGGGTTCCTTTGATTGAGTCCATAAATTGGAGAGATCGTTAATTAGGGTAGCAACTGATCTATCATCTCCATATTTAGTTAAAAATTGTTCCTCAAACATATCCCAATCAGTGATAGAATCAGTAGGTAAGGAAAAGTACCAGGATCCTGTTGTTCCTTGTAAAGTATAGGGAAATAATCGAACTACAACATATTCATGCACCACTTGATTCAAATTTATAGCAAGCATGAAGTTATTGATATATTCTTCTGCTAATATACCACTATCTGGACTAAAATTTGGGAGCCATTTTTCAGGATGATCAAGTAGATCATGCAAAGAAGAAACCATATTCATAGTTCCTGGTTTGGTCCATGGTCTTTGTGCTGGTTGAGCCATTCTTGTAACAATGGTAGATGAACTAGAAGGGATAACTGGTATATGAGTAGTAACTGTTGAAGTACCGGAAGAGACAATTAATGTTTGAGTAGATGTAGTTTGAGGAGATGAAGATTGAGCAGATGAAGTTTGAACAAAGGAGGAAGATTGAGCAGATGTAGATGAGACTACTATACTTTCCTGATTTGGAGCTTGGGAAACAGATGGTTGAATATGCGATGAAGAACTAGTACCACTTTCTGTTTCCGATGGAGTTTTTCTTGCTTTGACTCTACTAGGTAAAAGAAATTATTTTGGGGAAATTCCAAGTTTTTCACTTTGTGATCTAGTAAGAGGTCTGGAAGAAAAAAACTGCGACGAGACACTACCTTCAGATAATTCCAATTCTTCTAATGATAATGAGAATCCTTGAAGTTTATGGGTCAAGGCCTCAACTTCAGGGGACTCAGGAGTTGGATTATCTGATTGATATGAAACTTTGGTAGTGGGTGTTTGAATACTTTTCTCAATTTCTTCTCTTGTGATTTGAGATGTGGAAGAAATTGAAGGTGATGAGGGTGATGTGCTCTTAGAATGGCTTTCATATTTAGATTTATCTGCCATTCATAGCTTATGGCCCTCCTTCTAGTGCCAAAAATGTTGACGCCTCGAAAATTGTTGCTTCAAACATCGGGGGATAACCACCCGGTCGGGACCTTAAGATAGCTCCTTTTCCGTTTGGGATGGTGGCTCCGACTAGATTTATAGGACCAGTTTCCAACTAATTTGAATGGTTTGGTAATGAAATGGTTGGATGAAGGGAAAATGGGACTAAATGACTGAAATGAAAATACTAACTAATCTAATTTTAAATACTGATAAAGAAATTCTAAAACTAACCCGGGTATGATATGTGAATACAACTTTAAATCGTTTCAATTAAACAATAACCATAAAAATGTATTACAACTTAATTGAAATGTGTAGCAACAAATAAAGATAATTATGTTTAAGAAATTAAACCGAGTTATACTAACATATTGTATTCATCATTGTATATCGTTTGCATATACTATGAAAGATAAATATTTCCAATATACTCAAAAATGATATATATAAAGAAATATTGTGAAACAAAGTACATATAAATGATAGAAAATTTAAAGGAGAATATCATATAAGAAAAGAAACTAACAGTGAATAGATAGAAATACCATATCCATCTTGAGACTTTCAAATGCAATCTGATACTCTAATCCAGCAATTCCGATGTAAAATCAACTTCAAGGTACAAAAATGCAATTCTTAAAGATAATTCTGCACAGAATCACCAGATGTGATCCTTTGTAAAAGAATATAGGAGTAAACGGAGTACAAAAATGTAATCCCCAAGTCAAAAATATTACAAATTAAGGACCCCTTTCTAAATGCATGAAAGGGGTTTAAATAGGTACTTAACAAAAAAAAATAACTAAAACTATTCCTAAAATCTATCTAATATCAAAAAAATCTAAAACAAAAATGCAATCTTGTAGTAGATTGGCTCATTGATCATTAGTTGAGGTAGATGTAAGAAGGTGGAAAATTTTGAGCATTATCTTGGACTTCTATTGGCCGAATCATTTTTGAATGTAACTACCCAATGTATGTAGCATCAGAGAATTCAGGAATGATACAATGAATAGAATTCGAAAGGAATTTTATGGCCATCTGTTGGCTGTGTGGCTTAATCAGATAATTCCACATAATATCCCATGAAATTCCTTGAAGTTTGCTAATTTGTTGATTTTTATTGATTATCTCTTCCTTCCACCTAGAATTAGCTTCTTTTACTTTAGGTAACTTGCCTGGGGTACAATTTGAGATAAAATTGGTAGCGTACAAGCTATCATTAATCAATTGTGTTGTATTATTCATTAAACCTTTAGCACTTGATATGGCTCTTTCTGATTTCATCAACTGCTGTTCCCATTCCATAAATAAAATTTCCTTGTATCTCTCTTCAATTCTAGAAAGATTAGCTTTTCTTCCCTACTCTGTATCTTGCCATGAAAGGAACTCAAAAATTCTATCATCAGCATCATCAATTTCTTGCCTAAGAGTGACTGATTTATCTATCAAAGATGATATTATTTCGCACAAAGGCTCAATTTGTGTCAACTTTAGACAAAATTCATTTAACTGTTGAGATAGAAGTTTGTTTATTTCAAGAGCTTCAATTATGAATTGAGCTAACTTAGGATAATCCTTGAACTTGTCCAATGCTAATTGGAACATTTTTTCTTGTTCTATCTTTGAATTTCTCTCACTTTGTAGAAGATTTTGTAGCTTTTCTACCTCTTGATTCAACTGTTGCTATTTGTCCAAGGCTTGTTCATTAATCTTCATCTTTTCAAGGCAGAGTTGCTCTTCTAGTTGTTTAGTTATGAGTTCTGCATCATGTACTCGTTGTTCCAACTGAATAATATTTTTTTGATTTCCTGCAACCTATTCTTCAAACATAGAAATTTGCACATCCTTTTGTTTTACCAGCTGTGTAACTTCGGAAGCTTTCTCAATAGTGGCCGCACTATAGGCACCAGCATACTGAGATAATTTGGTGAGATCCTCAGATGGATCCACCTCAGCATTTTTATAAACAATATTTATAAATTCCCCCTGTGATGCCAAAAGTGCATCTTGATCCGTTCTCGTCCTTTTCCTTTGTTTTCTCACTACAACCCTATGTTTGGGACTGTAGAATATATCTAAAGGAGGGATTTCTTCTATCTTTAGCATAATTTCTCTTGTGGGGTTTTCAGGAATGATTTCTACATCCTGATCTTTTGGATTATCAACTTGAGAAGTGTTTTGATGTCCTATCTGCTGGGCAAATTGTTGATATTGGCTCATCAAATGAGGAGAAACAATCAGTTCAGTATCTACTTGTCCTCCTGCATTATTGTTTATATCATTCTTCGGTGCCTGTTCAGTGTTTTTACTTTCTGTGCTTCCTTTCTCAATATGTACATGGGCATCAGTACCCATGCTCTCTTTTTATGTTTGAACTAAAGACTTCTGTGTATCTTTTTGAGCAACTGTTTCTGTCCTTGAAGTGTCAGCTTTGCTGCTGTCATCCTTTTCCCCAGAATAGGACCAGATCCTATTACTTCTTTACCAGAAGTACTTCCTGCTTCTTTCTGTTGTGATGCTTTCTCCTATGTGGGAGCTCTCAACTGATTAAGAGGCACTTTAAGTAACCTCTGACTTCTAAACAACAAAAAAAATTTCATGTCCTCGGCCTGCAACTTGGACTTGGCTAAATAAAAAACTTGGGATATATCATCAACAGAAACAATTAAATCATAAAAAATGTCTGGTTCATGTTCAAACTGAGCAATCAAAACAGAGGTAGTAAAATCATACACCACTTGCCTTGGGTCGTATTTCCTTCCAGTAATTTTTGAAAGCTTAAGATCAGGAATCTTACCAACTTCTTTCTCAGCATGAGCGAAACTATTAAGAGTATAGTCACCACACTTAAACGGGAAGGTAGGCCACATAAGCTTTTTATTGATTTTCAAAATTCTAGACATTCCTTCTACTGTCAGTTGATAAGAAATATCCTAAGCTAACAACTTATTTGGAACGTATAGGGGAAGGATATGTGGCTCAACAATACTCCCAAAAATTCTAATATATGTAACTTTTTCTTCCCTGAACCAATCTCCGATAGAGGACAAATCAATCTTGGCTTTATTGGAAAGTCTAGGAGGGAAATGGCCAAAAATGGTTTGGTAAATTGGAATGAGAAAACCATGGCAGACTCTGTAAACATTATGTTTACAATGTTCCTTCCATAAGAATTTGTGATACACATGAATAGGGATATGTTCTTTTAGAGTCCATTTCCAACCTAGCATGGGGAATTCAGAATTAAAACAGAGGGCGTCTAAGATATAAGCACACAAATGGAAAGGGGTGGAATTCCTTGAATTCTTGTCTCTTCTATACTCAAGAATTAGATTGGCTATCTTATCAGACAAAATGACAGCCCAATCCATAATTTTAGAACTAACATCAGAATGAATTAACGGGACCATTTTAATAGAAAACCTAACAGAGTTATTGTTTTCGAACAACCTACACATCATCGATGCGGCATAACAATATGGAGGCGAGAGAGACTCCACAAAGTACATACCTGATTCCTCCTGCTTATGCTTCTCAGGGTTATTCCTCCATTCTTTGATTGGCTTTGCCTGGTTTGGATGTTCTGCAGCATATTCCTTAATGAAGTCTTTGTTGTAAATATTTTGCAGGTTGGGGAGATGGTACATTTCTTTAATATCTTCTACCCTGAATGACCCGAACACTGATCCAAAAGCAGAAAAAAAGTCCTATTTTGAATGGTCACATTGTCAATAACCCATTTGATAACATCATAGTAGGGAAAAATGTTTGCTCGGGTAGCAACTCAGTGTAAAAATGAATTTGCCAATGCACTGAGATGATTTTTCAGAGTCAAAGTCTGAATCTTCCTCACCGAGAACAGTTTCCTTAGGCACAATAACCCTAGGTTTCTCTTTTTCAATAAAATTGTATACATTCTCCCATGTCTGTGACTAGCTTGAGCCTTGTCGGTTTCTCCTTGGGTATCATGGTTAATACAGGGGCTTTTGCAACAAAATCAGCTTTAGATTTTCTGCTTCTCTTTGACATTTTAGTGTCGGGAAAATTCTCTCTGTTTTTGCGAATGAAAGGATTCAAATTTTTGTTCTGCAATTCAAATGAATGCCTTCAGTCGAAATAAAACACAATAATGAGAACAACTATCCAAAGATATGTTTATTTAATTACCATCTAATCTCCCTATATTTACAACATAAATGCTCTCCAAGGGGTCACATTCACTCATTGAAAACAAAATAACTCATGATCTTTTGTTTGATTTTCAATTAATAGTAACGTACAATCAGAGATCGGTGCATCCTTGGAATAAATGTTAAAATTCACTTTTGATTCTTTGCGATGCGATGAATAAATATAAATGGAAAGTAACAATCACATCGCAAGTCTTCAATGGTGCGCAAAATAATACAAAATAATTCATGCCGATTTTCTGATTGCAACAATCACATCACAATTTGTTTGAAAGGAAATGCGACAATGCTTTATACAAAATCCCAATCGCATCGGAGATTTAAAATTAAATGGACCGTTTAATACTATCTCTGAAAATGCGATTGCGATTGAGCACGATCGCATCGGAACTTTTAACGAAAGGAATGCAATGTTTAACTTTCTTCCGAAATGCGATTGCGATAAATCGCATCGCATCGGTCATAGATAGAAAAATGCAATACTTAACACTAATCCGAAATGCGATTGCGATTGAGCACGATCACATTGTAACTTTTCAAAGAAAAAACAACTCTTTAAAAGAACTTCTCCAAATTTCCGATTGTGATTACTGTTCATCTTAACATATTATTAAGTATAAAATCTTTCTAATATTTTCAAATATGTTAAAAGGTCTTCTAACTCATCAGATCGGAAAGTTTTTTAAGGTTTGTACACTTTGTGAATAAAAATGTGATATGCATCCTTTTATCCATGGATCTTTTATTTCTAGTTAGGGAAAAAGATATATAAAAAGGGACCTATTTTTAAATGGGATTTATTCTAAAATTTAAAAATTAGGAGGGTTGTTATACAGTAAAATAGGTGTATGTAATATATTTGGGGTCAGGGTTAACCTCTAACCCTGGTTGGTGGATAGGGGTCTAGGGTTAACCCCAATCCCCACCTTTAAACTTGCAACCAATAAACCTTATATAGAACTTGCAAGCAATACATAGAAAGAAACATGCAGCTGTCTAGTGGTTAAGCCTATATTTTCTTGGTTGGAGGTCATGAGTTCAACTGCTATGGGTTTCTCGGCCTCCATATAATGTTTTACATGGCCAAGAGGAGGCCACGTGGCAGCCACAAATTTTCCCACGTGCCTCTCCCTCATTGGGCCACACATGATTCTATCAACCAATAAAATCAAGCCAAATTCGAGCCAATAAAATGATTTGAAGTGTCGATCAACAATTGGTCCTAAGAAACATAGTCAAACCAGTCAAATTCCCAGTCATGGCCCAATCATCATACAAACTACCTACTGGGCATCCCTGCAAACCCATTTTTCCCAAAAATTTTGGTTGTTTCCCAAATCGATTAGAACACAATATTGGGAGCATAAGATGTCAAGTTTGCCTGGAATGAGTTGCATTGGATTCAATATGACGAGATCTTTATTTTGGCGCTAGTTTCGATCCAATCCGAGAACTTTGAATTTTGAGAATTAAACTGATCCTCCCAATCATTCTTCCCCATTGGAAGCTTTTGTACCTAAAAATATCTTTATCAATCAAAAAATTGATGAGGGTACAACTGCCTCATCCTTCCAATCTCAATCCACTAAACTTTCCTTGAATTTTTCACTTTGAGATTTTCATGAAAATACATCATTTTCCCTGATTTTAAAGTCCTTATTTTGATGTGATAGATGACATCTTTTTGCAATTTCCCAGAATATGTAAACAACAAAATGAATTTTAAGGAATATGAGAATTCCCTCCTTGGTCTTCAATGTAAATAAAACTATGAAATTTCAAAATCTTCTCACCTTGAACATTGTCGTCATGACGATGCTTAACATGTCTAGCCCTACGCTTGTCTCGAATCTTTACAAATGTGATCACCATCAACATGCACCATCCTTTTTCAAATCCAACACATTATTAAAATCATAAGAAGAATTTTTAGAACCAATTTCCTCTTTTTCAAATTTCTTTTGTATTTTCTCTTTGACCCCTGCATTATTTAACACTGGAATTTTGTTCACACCAATGCTCAACAATGATGCATCCTGTTGCAGATTTACTTAATTTTGTTTACCTATTTAGGAGGAAACATGTTAGACTCCTGAAACATGTTATCACTTGGACTAGCAACATCAATGAAATCATATTTCACATTTGATTCATTTCCTTGAAAGGCTTCATTCTCAACATCTTTATCCTTGAACATTAACAATGCAAAATTTTGACTAGCATTAACAATTCTCTTCATTTGTCCAGCATTCATAAGAGACAAACTCATTTTCTTGCTATGCACTCTAAAAATGTACTCAATTCCATTCTTTAACAATTTATATGTGTTCTCATGGTGATGAAAAACGGCTCTCCTATCATAAATATATGGGCTTCCCAAAACTATACAACATATATCAAGTGGAACTACATCAAGTTCAACTTCATCAAGAAATTTTGCAGTAGTTGCAATTCTAAATATGCACTTTCCTGTCACCTGAAATTTTTCCTTCTCACATACCCAACATAAAGGATATGATTTAGGATGGGGAATGGTCTCTAAATTCAACTTCTTCACAATGTATTCAAAGATAAGATTTGTTTGTGAACCACTATAAAAAAATGTGTCTATATTGGTATGGTTTGAAATAATTCTAATATGGAAAATCTCAATTATTTTTTTTCATCTTGAGCATCATTGAGACAACTTGAAGAACTAGTACTTGCAATGTCCTTACCTTTCAAACCCATGGTTGTAATATTTGTTTCATCCCTAGAATCAGAACCTAAATCATGTTGTGTAGTTGCATTTGTCTTCTCCTTCTCCTTTTTTAAAACTTGTTGGGTCTCATCTCTGGATGGATTTTCCAAAAATGATCTTCATCATCGCCATCCTTGGAACAATGTTTGCATGTAAGTTTTTCTTTCTCCATCTTGATGGAAGCATTCTTCTTTCCTCCTCCCTTGAACTTACCTTTTCCTTTTTCTCCATAATCAAAAGTGTTCTCACTTGTTTCATCAGAAATATGTTTCCCTCTTGCTTCTAGATGTGTGGCATGTACACAAAATTCATCTAAAATTGTAGGATTAAACATGAGAATAGTGTGTCTCAAATAGCTATGCAAACCTCCAATGTATTTTAGAAAAGTATCTTGAGATGAAAAATCTACACCCAATGTCAATGCTCTCCTTCTAAACTCTTGGGTATAACTTTGTACACTTTGACCCTTTCCTTTTCTAAAGTTTTTCCAATTCATTGTATATTTTTGCATGTATGCTAATGGATAAAATTGTCTTCTCAATGCAACAAAAGAATCATTCCAAGAGGATAATTTCTTACCATATTTCTTCATGTCCTCTTGAGTTTTGGCTTCCCACCAAATAAGTGCTGCACTTTCCAACCTTAATGAAGAAAGTTGAACCTTGGTCTCATCACTATTGATCCTTTTTTATCCTGAAATACACTTCAATCTCACAAACCCAATTATCTAAAATTTCAGCATTTACCTCTCCATCATACATAGGAAAATCAAACATTATGTCAAGTTTAAAAAATGGAGTTTTACCATGTTCCTTTGGAGAATGTAGAGGTTTTTGTGAAGGGGTTGATATAGAAGATGATGATGGTGAAGATGGTGGTGAGGATGGAGGTTAAGAGAATGGTGGATTCAAAGGTGGTTTATCACCATTCCCTCCATTCCATTTTTTAGGATTGTCCCCATCTCCTCCATATTCTCTTAGATGATTATCTCCATTTTGAGGATTGGAGCTCTCACCTTGCAACCTTGTGTTTCTCTCTTCTTAGAGAACCTTCACTATTTGATTCATGTCAAAGAATTATTTTCTAAAAGACTTTTCATCCTCAAACATATTGTCAGGCTCTCCTTCATGTTCCATCACTAGTGAAGCTTCAGTTGCAACTTGAGCTGAAATTTATGGTGGAGATTGTGGAAAATGCGCTCTCTGTGTCCTTGACCTAACTTGAGGACTTGCAACCACAAGATTTCCTTCTCCTATTTTGAGCTTAAATATTGTAAGCATCATAAACACTTGCAACAAAACTAAACCCTCAAAGAAACAAAGAACTAAAGCTCTGATACCAACTTGATTTGTATATGAAAGCTTGAGAGTTGATGGTGAAATTTGCAAGTGAAATTCTTAGTATTTTTGGTCAATTATGTCAAATTCACTAACACATTAACATGCTTTAAAACTCAGTTTTGTAGAAAATAAAGAAGACATCAATACCATAATAGTATACACAAGACAAAAAATTATGAAGGAGTGCACCCCTCTTGGGTTACATCTCCTGGTCGAGCTTCCAATGTTGAGCCTCTTTCATTATGCTAAAAAATATGAGTTTAAATTAAGTTATAATGCTAAAAATTATAAAAAAATCTCTCCAATGGCTCCAGAACTGTAAAAACCCCCTATCTGGGATCTTTCTGCACTCAAAAGGGTAAAAAATGACTGAGTTATGCTCCCATGAAGTTTTTTTTCTAATTGTCCTACAATTCACACTTCTCTGCAATATTTTCTACAAATTAGGCCTTTTGCGGCCACATGAAACGAAAAATTCACCCTATGATAGTGAGATTTTGGGTGCACCTGGTGAAAATTTCTGCCTATTTAAATTTCCTTGGTTGGCCTTGAACCCACTAAAATGGTGTCAAGTGGTTTTATCACGACCGTTGGATGTGGAGTTCGCTTTTATCGCCGATTTCCAAAACTCGGGTTGTTTGATTGTGGTTGAATCTTGGCATGAGTTGGGGTTACCGGGAACCATGACCAAGGTAGGTTCCACTCCCCTCCATATGGACCAACTGAGGCATACAATGTTGGTAGGACCACTCACATTATGACCTCCAATTTTCTGTTAACCTCCGGTGTTTTTGGTTAGAATAACATTTTTTGCACACCACCATATGTGATCATCGTTGGACTTAACCTTCCATTAATACATAGCTCCGTATTATTATTAAATGTCACCACTGCATTGACCACTACATGTGACAACTCCCAAACCATCGGTGTTAACACTTTCCTCTCCATAAACTTTGGCATAGTTTTATGTCATATGTTTTGATGGCGTATTATAACATATGGTTGGGTTTGGTGTAATACATGCCCAACGATTTAAACTTTGGTTCAGAATTTTGTGTATGAAGAATTGTAATATGGTGTATGTAATATATTTGGGGCCGAGGTTAACCCCTGACACTATTTTCTGGACCTGGGTCTAGGGTTAACCCTGGTCCCCACCTCCGAACTTCCAACTAATAAAACTTATATAGAAATTGCAAACCATACATATTAAGAAACATGAAACATTCTAGTGATTAGGCCTGTATTTTCTTGGTGGGAGGTCACAATTTTGACTCCTGTGGGCTTTTTTTTCTCCATATAAAATTTTAAATGTCCAAGAGGAGGCCACGTGATAGCCATTGATTGCCCCATGTGGCTCTCCCTCATTGGGCCACCACACAATTCTATCAACCAATAAAATCAAACCAAATTCAAACCAATAACATGATGCCAAGTGTTGATCAATGAGTGGTCCTCAGTTTCACAGTCAAACCAGTCAAATGCCTAGTCATGTCCCAATCATCATACGGACTGTTGATTGGGAATCCTTGTAAACCCATTTTTCCCAAAAAAAAATAGTTTTTTCCCAAAGTAATCAGAACACAATATTGGGAGCATCTGATACCAGATTTGACTGAAACGAGTTGCATTGGATTTAGGGTGATGATATATTTATTTTGGCATTGGTTTTGAGCCAATCCAAGTATCTGGAATCTTACGCATTAAATTGATCCACCGGATCACTCTTCTATAAAATGTCTTCCATGGCCGCATGTTGTTGCTTCTAAAATTGGCCATGCCTACCAACATGTCAGATTTATCTATTTATTTCGTTTTTTATTTTTTTCAAGTGATTAACAACAATGTAGAGTAATAATTAATAAGAAAAATGATGAGAGTGGCGTGAGATTTTTCTAAACTGACAATGATGAGAGTGGTGTGTGATTTTATTCTAGAAGACATGATGTAGTTAGTGAAATTCATATAATGCTAACCATGACAATGATGGTGATCAGGATATGGTGTTGATTCCTCCTCTGATTCCAATTCGATAGTTAAGATGTGAAGGTTTGAGGATGAGTATTGATTTGCCACAATGCGTAAGGTAGCACTACTTGAAGGAATGACTACTATTTTAATGGTCAGGAATCATGTTGTAGTCGCTTGAAAATCTCAATGCAAGGGAGATCTGTTGCATTTTCAAGGAGAGTATTTTCCATCACCAGAGGTGGCGACGATGTCGTGAGTAGTGGAATGCATTCCAACTATAGGAATTTATTTACTGTAACGATTGTAATTTGGTTGAAGGATGGGAAATTAATATACCTATAACAAATTTATTGGTAGTGGATAGTTGCATAAGCCCATGACCCATAGGTGCCAAAATGGAGAAATATGTTAAAAATTGAAATTCAAAGGATCCCCAAATGCCATTTTCATTAGATAAGGAGATCTACATGCTTGGGAGGAAATACGCTTGAAATTCTGTATCGACACCCGATAATTTTTAGAGTTTTATTTTTGAAATTTTGATGTACTTTGCATTGGTTTCAAGTGCATAATATTGTGTTGCGTCATGTGTATTTTGATTTGTAAAATTAAAAGGTGGAGAACCAATTATTGAAGAGTATAGAATAATTCAAATTAGTGGTTCTTGGTGCTTGTAAACCCTTGAACACATCACTAGTTTGGTTGTGTTTACATATTCTTACATTTTGTTGTTCCTGGCGCTCAGAAACCCTTAAAAAAACACCGCAGATTATATTATGATATCCTTGTATGATAGACAAGTCAAGTTGATTATCAATTTTTGAATACATTCAGTATCCAGACCACATTTCTAACAACTCATAGATAGTCAAAAGAAAAATATCTGACAGATGGTGGTAGGTCCATAGATTTTTTCATTACTTGATATCTTTTATTGTGGAAGCCATAACGATCCGAGTTTTTCAATATTATTGATATTATAAGTTCGTCAATGATGGTCATAGATATTTGTACCTTAAATGGGTCAAGTGGGAAGCTCAATATTTTGGTGGAGAAAGAGCATGATTCGTGAGATTTCATAGTGGGTAGAAGTGTTAGTGAATACCATATCAGACATATGTGACTTATATGTAAAATGTAATTTATGATTAATGTAATTTTAATTTTTAATGTAAGTGTTAAGGGAGGGACTTGGAACTAACACTTAAATTAGTATATAGGTTGATTTGGCTTGTTGCTTGGTTGAGTTGTTGAGATATTTTCTCAACAACCAATATCCTTGTTTAGAATTTGTTGGATCTTATATATATATATATATATATATATATATATATATATATATATATCTGTGTGTGTGTGTGTGTGTGTGATGTATTTTGGTTTCAAAGTGCAGTATATGGATTATTTTGTGCGTGATGTGTATATCATGGTTGTTCTTCCAATTTATTTGTATAATGTTATAAAAAAAAATCGGATAAATCACATTAATGATTTTCATATTGATGTGTTTCAAACCACACAATGTGGTAATCATTATAAAACCAAGATGGAAAGATTGATCTATGAATGAAAATAATTCCCACAAATATAAAATAATTTAACAAGAGCCACTTGGTGGCATGTCACTACTTATTTGTATACATGATTTGTGTGCATGTAGTTTTTAGTTTATTTAGTTAAAATGTTATTGGTGAAAAATTATGGACTAATAACTCCAACTCATATATACAAGGAATTCTTAGGACTAACTAATTTCTTAAATAAAAGATAAAACAAGGCCAAGTAATTTGAAACTAATTCCAAATTATTCCATTTTAATTTGTAATTTCAAAATATTGAATCTTAATTTCTAAGTCTAATTTTATATATTATTGTTAACTTGAGGTCGAGAGATTGGGTAGCTTGATAGTCGTGAATGTTGAGGTCGAGAGATTGGGTAGCTTGACAATCAGGAATATTGAGGTAGAGAAGTCGGGTAGAGAATAGAGAACCCTCTCTATTCTCTATCACACAGACTTGGAATTTGTTTTGAGACTGAATCAAGGAACAATATTAACTTGTGGAGAGTTATGAGGGCAAGTACATCCAATGGACCATGCTTTGGCAACAAAGGGATCAAGATGTGCATGATCTGATGAATTTATTCCATACCTTGCACAAAAAATTGGATATTAAATATTCAGAGAGACATTTGGTGCTTAAGTGCCACAGTTGTTTGTACAATTACATTCAGGAAGAAATGGAGTTCCTCTACATTACCTCTCTTGGCGTGACATATCGATATGCTGCCAAAATTGAGCAGAAATTTAAGCAAAAGAAGCGGGACTTTGAATCCACGAATCTGAAGCCAGGGAAAGGCACCCCCGAACCACAGAACAAGGTGCAAAACCAAAGTAGGGCGACTCATAATGACACCATAAAGAAAAATAAGGACACGGGGAAATGGTGTGAATTTCATAACAATCCCACTCACAACACAAGTGAGTGTTAGACAAAACAGTCGCTGGTGGCCCAACGAAAGACATCTGAATCAGATGCATGTTTTGATTCTAAGTCAAAACTCAACAAGGGGAATGACAAAGGGAATCAAATCATTGATGTGAAACCCATCGCCACTATTTCCAACACCAAGATCTAGAAGAAGGAACCTGAAACTCCAGAGGAGGGGAGCACTTCTTCCATTCCCAAATGTGGATGAAGGGTTCTCTACTACAATTCCTTATCGATAGTGGAAGCCAAAAGAACCTCATTGCAGTAGAGTCCGTGAATTGTCTTGGCCTACCAACCACAACACACCCGCAGTCGTATACCATCAGATGGCTTCACCAATTAAGAGATCTCTACATCCGCCAGCAGTGCCACCTCCTAGATAACATCAATCCATTCACGGATAAGGTATCATGTGATGTTGCTCCTCTTAACGTGTCTGATGTATTATTAGACCAACCATACTTGTGGAAGCGACATGATGTGTATGAGTCTACGCCTCGTGCTGTTATTATTACTTTGGGAAATAAGTTGTATAGGATACCAGAGGTAGGACTGCCTCCCACTGTCTCTTTGATAATTGCAAAGCAACATAGTAAGATTATTTCCCAAACCAGGAAATTCATTTTCATTACAATTCTCCCATAAGGAAATAATAATATTGTGGCCACAACCTCCAAAAAGGGCTACCCTAGATGGAAATAGTAGATTGACAAAGTCGTGGAGGAATATAAGGACATTTGTTTCTCACCCATAGAGGTTCCTCTACATTGTCAGGTCAAGCACTACATTGATTTGACCCCAGGCATGTCACTTCCTTATGTTTCCATACCTCCTGCAGCCACACAAAAAGAATCCACACATGTACTTTCTGAGGCTGATAAAGAAACCAATTTTATTGAACGCATCCAACAATTCCGTGACATCTTGGAGAAATTCAATACCAAGTACAAGCAATGACATTATCAACACTGATTTCCACACAAGTTCTAGGTGGGTAACCAAGTTTGGTGCATTTGTAGAAAGAACCCCTAACTGGAGCTCATCGGAAGCTCAGACGACTCTGATATGGGCCTTACATAATTGTCAAGGCTATGGGAGACAATGCATTTAATCTCAACATTCCCCTATTCTTTGGCTGACAACAAGTATTCAATGTGGATCGCCTTGGGCCATACTTTCCACCATTACTAGAAGCATCCGACATTACAAATCTCATGGAATAACTCAATGCAATGGGGACTATTGCTTCTTAAGGGGGGAGAATGATTCAGGTGGATATTGGTGACCACCCACCTATTCCACTTGGACCCCCACCATTGTTTCTTTCAATTTTTCATTTTCCTTAATTGTAGCACAAGTTAATATTTTTGGTGGTTTTTTGGGTGAACTTTCGGAGCCGTTTTGAGGCCCTAAACGATGTTTTTTGGGCATGAAAGGTCCAACATTATCTATAAAAATTTGTAGTCCTAGGATATATCTTTCTAATGATGTATCATGTGCATCAAATGGAGATAGTATGCCAAAGTTACAACCACAGGAAATTGGTGTACTAGTTTACCCCGACGGGGCTCATAGTCTGGCATTTCATCTCCTAGGGTAGGATTTTTGGATGTTTAGGGATTTCCATTGTTTCTCAATAATAAATAGGCCTTCGAGTCTCATTGTAACAAAATTCAAAGGCCTAGAGCCACCACATCTCTTCTCATAGATAAGCTACCATTGCCCTAGCTAGTTTATTTTCATTCTGTCAATAAGCATATTTCAGTCATTTGATAGTAATTAAATGAAGTTATATTTCCAATAGATCTTTTTATTTATGGTTATATTTGTATTTTGTTTCATTCCTTCATAAATATGGATCAGTGGTATCATAATGATCTGCTCTTCTCTGATTTTATTTGCATGTCCCCAACGAGGTCAGGTTATAAGGATTAGGGCTCGATCTGGTTGAACCCTTACAATATCAGCCTCGCAAACCCTAACGACCTCCCATGGTAGAAGAAAAGAAAGATGAGGGAGCAGGAGATCTTATCAAAATATTTCTGAAGGAGGCCCTCGAGAAACAAAGGAATGCAATGATGGATAACTTTGCCCAGATCCTTCAACGATTTCCCACCTATGATGCAACTGCATGCAGCAACACTCTAGAGGTGCCACTCCCTTCAAGGTACAGGTAAAAATTGAAATTCCTATATTTGAAGGCTAGATAGATGCAAAAATCGTAGATAGATGGTTGAATTTACTGGAAGGGTATTTCTGGGTCCATGATTTCTATGACCAAGAAAATATTACTTCTGCACTCCTCAAAGTCGTCCCCTATGTCAAATACTGGTGGGAAACCTACTGTGAGAAAAAGGATGGGAGAGAACCCTCTCTGTTCTCAGTCGCACCCACTTGGAATTTGTTTTGAGATTACATCAAGGAAAAATATTACCCCGTGGGGAGATATGAGGACAAGTACATCCAATGGACCATGTTGTGGCTGCAAAGGGATCAATATGTGCACGAGATGACAAAACTGTTCCATACTGTGCACACAAAGTTGGGTATTAGATATTCATAAAGATATTTGGTGCTCAAGTACCGCAGTTTTTTGCACAAATACATTAAGGAGAAAACAAAGTTCCTCGACATTACCTCACTTGGCACGGAAAATCAATATGCCGCCAAGATTGAGCAGAAATTTAAGCAGAAGAAGAAAGAATTTGGATCTGTGAATCTGAAGGTAGGGAAAGGCGCCCCCAAAATGAAAAACAAGGGGAAAATCCAAAGAGGTGTGAGTCAAAATGACACCACAAATCCAAAGGATGCGAGGAATTGGTGTGAATTTCATAACAGCCCCACTCAAAATACAAGCGAGTGTCACACCAAATAGTCGCCGGTGGCCGAAATAAAGGCATCTAAATCATATGCATGTTTTGATTCTGGGTTAGAACTGAACAAGGGGAATGACAAAGGGAAGAAAATAATTGATGCGGAACCTAGCACCACAGTTTCCACCACCAAGATCGAGAAGGAGGAACCCAAATATCTAGAGGAGGGGGAGCACCTCTTCCATTCCCAAATATGGGTGAAGGTTTCTCCACTACAATTAATTGTCGATAGCGAAAGCCAACAAAACCTCATTTTAGTAGAGGTCATGAAGCGGCTCGACCTACTGACCATGACACCCCCGCAGTCGTATACCGTCATGCGGCTATACCAATGAAGAGATATTTGCGTCCGCCAGCAGTGTCGCCTTCCATACATCATCAATCCATTCATAGATGAGATATTGTGTGATGTTACTCCTCTTGATGTGTCTGATGTATTATTAGGCCAACCATACTTGTGGAAGCGACATGTTGTGAATGAATCTAGGAATTGTGCTATTATTATTACTTGGGGAAATAATTAGTACAGGATACCAAAGGTAGTACCACCTCTCGCCATCTCTTTGATTACTGCAAAGAAATGCAATAAGATTATTTCACAAACCAGGAAATTCATTTTCATTACAATGCGCCCACAGGGAAAGAATAATATTGTGGCCACAACCTCCAAACATGGTCCCCTACATGATAGCAGTAGATTAACAAAGTCGTGGACGAATACAAGGACATTTTCTCCTCACCCATAGAGGTTCCTCTACACTTTTAGGTCAAGCACTCCATTGATTTGACCCCACGTGTGCCACTGCCTGATGTTTTCATACCTCATGTGACCACATAGACATAATCCACACATGTATTGTCTGAGGTTGATAAAGCAACCAGTTTTATTGAACACATCAAGCAGGTCCATGACATATTGGAGAAATTCAATGCCAATTACAAGCAACAACATGATCAACATCAGGTGCCACACAAGTTCCAGGTGGGTGACCAAGTTTGGTTACATTTTCAAAAAGAATGCCTAACCAAAGCTCATCGGAAGCTCAGACCACTCTGATATGGGCCTTACATCATTATCAATATTGTGGGAGACAATGCATTTAAGATCAACATTCCCCTATTCCTTGGCCGAGAACCAGTGTTCAATGTGGATCGCCTTTTGCCATTCTTTCCACCATTATTTGACACATCCGACATTGCCAGTCTCATGGAGGAACTCAACGCAATGGAGACCATTGCTTCTTAAGGGGGGAGGAATGATCCAGGTTGATATTGGTCACCACCTGCCTATTCCACTTGTACCTCCACCATTGTTTCTTTCAGTTTTTAAGTTTCCTTAATTGTAACACAATTTACTATTTTTGGCAGTTTTTCGGGTCCTGAACTTCCACAACCATTTTGAGGCGCTAAATGACGTTTTTTGGGCATGAAATGTCTGGAAAATATGATTCATGGTCTTTAGATTTTTTATTAGTAGTTTTATTCCTCAGATAGATATTTCTAGCGATGTATCATGTGCATCAAACATAGATAGTATGCCAAAGTTACAAACCTGGGAAATTGTACCAATTTACCTCGACGGGGCCCATAATCTGGTGTTTCATCTCCTAGGGTTAGGTTTTTAGATGTTTAGGGTTTTCCATTGTTTCTCAATAATAAATAAGCCTTCGAGCCTCATTGTAACATAGTTTAGAGGCTCGTATCCGCCACATCTCTTCTTAGAGATAAGCTACCTCTGCCCTAGCTATTTTATTTTCATTATGTCTGTAAGCATATTTCAGTCATTTGATAGTAAAGAAACGAAGTTATATTTCCACTGCATCTTTGTATTTATGGTTATATTTGTATTATATTGCGTTCCTACATAAATTTGGATTAATGAATTTGTGAACTATTTGACATTAACATATATAACTATAATACAAAAACAAAAGATATCTTTTTTGAGATTCTATTCATCAAACACTTGGTCCAAAGTCCTATACATTATGAATATACCAATATCCACAACAAATGCACATTTAACTAATTATTTAATCAATCTAAATACAAGCAATTAAAGGATTTAAATTAGCATGACACCATGCATAATATCATGAAATTTAAATTCCAAATTGGAATTGAATTCACAAGATTGAACAGAAAATTTTTGGCTGAAATTTTAAATAAAAACTTCAAAAATATTTTCGGGTTTTGATACTATCTAGCTAGTGTTTTAATAATTTTCTGGAATATGTATACATGCATAATTTAAAGTAAATAAATAACAATTTCTATCTCATAGAGGAGATCAAGTGTGCCAACATTTGAGTATTGTATTGCAATGATCAACTATCAATAAGTAAATCTACAATTTTTTTATTTATGATTATAAAAGTTGTAAAATGCAAAACTGTCATAAGAAATATTAAAAAGAATTATCAAATATTCATTCAAAATCAAACAGCATAAGTCATAGAATAAAATCAAACGCATTTATTAAGTAATTAAAATAATGTATTGACATAAATTCCACAATTCATCACACATGAGTACTAAAAATGCTATTGAAAAAAGTTGGAATTTCAAAATTTATTAAAAATATCCAAGTCTACAGTCTTCAATTATTCTTAACCCTTTGCACCAATGCATAAATGTCTATAAATACTAAAATAAAATAAGTCTTTGAACATGAAAATCAACAAATTTTATGAAAGTAAATATTGATTTATAAAAATTTGTATGTTCAATTGAAATATGGCATGAAAGCAAGAATCTTCTCCTCGTCTTCAGAGTCTTTGTAATTGATACTAAGTACCAAGTGAGGTGCATGTACTTTGATATAAGTTTCCCATTGTGAATATATTTTGTACAGTGCAGAGAAATAAACAGAAGGAAACTAATCGATGTTGATATGACAATTGCCAATTAATCCTTATACCTTCTTCTTCTTCTTCTTCTAATATTTGACCTCAAACTTGGAAATAACCTTGATTTTTTCAAAAGGAAACTGTAGAAATTTTTGGAAATTTTTTTATCTCCAAACTGTAATGTTTTTTATCTTTACCGGGTCATTTAAAATAAGATATTTTTTTGGGTCGTTTTAATTCTCCTGGAACTTCTTCATTTAATGGATTGCTACCTGATACCTCAAATTATTCTATAAAGTATGTTCTTTTTTCCCAAATTGATAAAAATTTCCCATATGTCGTTTGTATGAATGCTCTGATTTCCTTTTCCTCTTTCTCCCTGCAACTTAGCGAAGCAAACATCAATCATTTATCTCTCTTAGAAACTGGAATTCCAGTAGATTGAAATTCATTTCCCAGTCAAGTATAGATGGAAACTCGTTTTTAATTGATTTGTCTTCTTCTACCAATGAATCAATTCTTTCATTTAGATCTTTAATTTCGTGATAAAAATTTGATATTTTATCCCTTTTTATATACAAGTTTGATTGATACTTCCTTAAAATTAGACAAATTTGTAGAGCTTGAGCTTTGAAAATATCAAGACTTTGTGTTACTTGTTTATTCTCATTCACTTGATATTTAAGAGATTCAATTTCCTATTGAAAAGTTGTGACAATAATGGAAGAATTGATTTCTTCTTCTTCCTTCCATATATGAGTTTTATCTTCATGTAATTTTCTCAATTCCTGAATCCTTTGTTCACATTTTTCATTTTCTTATTACAATTGTTTCTGGAAATTCTTTTGCATGTTTTCTCTTTCTATAACAAATCCTGGAATTAAAGTAGCACAATTTCATTGCCAGATTTCTTTACTGAACAATTCATTTTTATTCAATTTATCCTCCAAAAATTTAATTTTCTATAAATTGTCATCATATGAAGTTTCAAGCTCATTCAAATGATATTTATTGTAATTTAAAAAAGGACCCTAAATCTGGGGAAGATTCCTTAGCTTTTTATTTACGTATGCCTGAGTCTGCGAACTGAATTAAGATACATTTTCAAGAGTATCATGTTTTCTTTTCTTTGTTCTTCGAACAACTGATTTTGTTTGAGTATTAAAATATTAATTTTTCAAAGAAGGAATAGTATCTACAATTGGCTCTAATTCAGAAACAAGTTTAAACAATAATGATTCCGAGGGAATCTTAGTAGAAATCAGTGTTACTGATTCCTGAGGAGATACAACAAATATAGTATACATTTTGTTATATGATTCAATTTTATATTGATTTTTTTTTTATATTGGTTTCAGTAGATACTTGACTTTCTTTCTCCTTAGCTACTTCCATTTTTTTGACTTCCACATTTTATAGTTTCTCTTGATCTATTTTCTCAGGAGAATTAATGATAATAATCTCTTGTTCAACTATTTCTTCCTTTTCTGGAGTCTTTGATCTTCCTGCACCTTCCTGATCCTATTTCATATTTTTTGTTGTTGTTGACTTAGTTGCTTTACCTGTGAAAACAAAACCTTCTATTTTTTCAATTTATATTTATTTTTCCATTTTCATAAAAAATAGAATGTTTTGAATTGAGTTCATTGAAATTAAATTGAAAAAATTCAGTAGACTTCAAATCTTCAAATGAAATGTTGAACTGCAGAGCCTTTTCCTTTGGGAAATTTTTGAACAGATCCTCTTTAAATTCCTACAATTGTCGTCTTGGTTCACCATGCAATAGTTTGCCTCTTTTCATAGCTTGCTGAAAATCATCAATGGCTATAAAAATCTCATCAAAAGGTGTTTGTTGATGAATAAAATTTTTAATATAACTTACTGTTATATAGTGAATGTTAACAAGACATTGAGGGTCATAGTCATAATGGGGCAAAGTAAATAAACAAATTTCCTCAAGCACTTTGGCTTCTTTGAATCTGTTCCCTTTGTCTAGGATATTAATGTCACCAAATTTTATTGGAAAATTAGGCGAGAGTTTCTTTTGCAACTTGATAAATTTTTTGGCTTTCTCATTCCAAACACTTTTATTAGCCATCTCTCTCAAAGAAAATATTTCCGGAAAATATCAAGGCAAAAGATGGGGACCAACTTCACGTCAAAAAAATCTGACGTATTAATTATAGGCATTCTTTCATATTATCAATTATCCTGGGAGGTATTGTTTGAAACAAGATTTCATGCAAAGGAGTCAAAACATAATGGAAAATATCATAAAAATGGTATTTAAATTAGACTCCCATAGAATAGGATCATAATTCTGAATCAGTAGTTTTTGGTCATATGTGTAATTAAATTTCATTACGGGAAATGGGACTGAGGTAATAACAACATCCATCAAATAGGAATACATACAAAAAATATAATTGAACTCGGTGGGAGATGACACTGAGACTTTTACTAAATTTGTGATATTTTGTGACAATAGGTTAGCCTAGTTTAGGCGTTTCCCCTCATTCAAAATTATATGGATTATTGGGATCCATTTAATTTTTCAATGCTCACGATCTTATTCCCCATACGATCTACTTAACATTTCAATAAGAAATATAACAGGCTTCTTAAAAATAGCTAATGGATACTCCTTTTTTTCTTTCATCTTGAAACCTTCCTGTTCTTCTCTCAACCAACCTTTATTTGGCATTTTATGACCTCTAAATGTCAATACATCATACATAAATTTTGCTAATTTAAATTTGAAATTGTACTCAGTAATCTCTAAAAAAATGACGTTATGCTTACAAAGATTTTTTTGAAACTGGTATTGGATTTATCTAATTCAAATTTTCTTTGAACAACACTTAAGAAAAGAGCATTCAGGAAAAATAGTAAAAAATCTTAAAATCTTATCTAGAAAGACGTGAAATCAAAAACGAACATGTGCATTAATTTCCTGTAAACATGCCATTTTTTTTTTAGAATCAAGAAAGCATTATAAAATTCATTATTTATTTAACAAGGGAAATTTTGAAAAAAATTATTAAAAAGTGCACTCCACACAAAACACAACAAAATAGTATTTTATTCGGATGATCACACAATTCGAACATAGGGAAATCGTCCAGTCAAGAATTTTATCATTTTATGATTAATTTCTTACATCTTGATTCTGACTATACCATAGTTGGCTTTTGTCTTTAGTTCAAGTACTCGGGCAATTGGGTGGTGGAGTGAATTTTCTGCATTTGATCATCTGTGAACAGTAGCACATTGTGTGTGTGTGTGTGTGTGTGTTTTCCTTATTTAAAATTTGAAATTTAATGCAGGAATTCATAAAAATATATTATGGTTACACCATTTCTTTTCTGAAACTGGTACTATATTTTCTTAATTCAACGTTTCTTCGAACTAGGTTGAAGAAATCAACATGCACAAAAAACACTCTGAACTCTTAAAATTTGGTTTAAAATAAGAAAATATTGCACCTAAACGTGCTCATTGAATTCTTGTTATTAGCTCGACAATTTTTCTTTTCATGAATCTCGAAAACACTAGGAAATTTTTTATTTCTTTAACAAAGAATCAATTGAACATGAAATCTGAAATCTTCAATTTCTATACAAAAATGCACACTTCACACAAATCAAGGTGTGGTTTTTTTTTTTACACTAATGGTACAGTCGGACAGTCGGCCATTTTTTTGTTGTTTGGCGATTCACTTATTGTATCATGGTGAGACTATACAATATTTGAGTGGTTTCATTAGGTCAGGTAGTTTGAAGGTTGGGAAATTATAAGGTCAGGAGGTCGCCTGAATTATTTAAAAAAAAATCCTAGTCATCTTGACTTTCTAGTCGAGTGGTCGGAAAGTCAGGTAGTCTAGAGGTTAATTTAAAAAAAAAATTGATTATCGAGCTGACGTGGGACTTAAGTCTTCAAAAAACAAAAAAATTGTTTAACACTTTTGTTAATTTTTTTTTTACGCACAAAATTAGAAAGGATTCTTGTAAACATGACAACAGGAATACAAATTGTTGCCTAAATTTTTAAATTATATCTTTCATATCAAAAAATTATAGAACATGGGTCATGGAACGAATGAATATTGGATTTTTTATTTCGAATCACAAAGAACATCAGCAGTAACACAAAGGATTTCTATTCCTCTTGCATTCAATTAATTTATTCTCATGTCTTAAATACATATGAGAATGAAAAATGATTTACATATGCAATTCTAACTTGAGATCTTGTGTCCTACTTACTTAATATTAGCAATAAAGACTCGATTTCTCAATCTCCAAATAATTTTTTGGATTCTAGTTACTTGAAACTAGTAATGAAGGCTAGGTTCAGTAATTTCTAAATAATTGTTTACATGTGTCATAGTTAAAGTTACTAATGTAGACTATGTTTGATTATCACCAAGAAAAATGTTCAGGGAGCTGGAAGCATATTATATATGTTCAATACATAGAACTATTCCTCTAGGTAAAATACAAGGCTCTATTGATATCTTTTGTAAAGAAATCAAATATATTTTGGGGAAAAAAGTTTTGAAGACACTTGTATCATGTGTAGTGATATTGCAGTGAAAGCATTAATAAGAACCATATCAAAATATCAAGGAAAAATGAGTAAGGAATTTTTTGGATTATGAATCTCTGAACAAAGGAGAGTATACCCAAGATCTCTTGACCAGACATATCAAATAAAATAGCACTGATAACATTTGTATTTATTTCAATAAGAACCCTACAGAATGAGTAGAAAAATACAATGTTGCTCAATGATTGGAAGATATATGTCGTTCCATTTTTTAACAAAAATATATTAATAAGCATTTTGATTATGGTTGCATAGATATGCTTTCTATTTCCAAGGATCCTTAGATTGACTTTATGTTAATCAATGTGTTTCTTATTCATATATCTCTCACAAAATACCATTTCTATAGTTGTAATTAAATTGGATGAGAAAATACAAAGAGAGATATGAAAAAGAAGAAACCTACAAAGTTTTTTATGCTAATAAACATGTCAATAGAAGATTTTCTAGAACACAGGCTGGTTCTATTGTTCGAAAGCCATGAAATTTCCTGCAAAGTTGGCAATTGAGACAATATAAGCTTTAATGGATCAAACATAAGCGTGTATATATTTCTTAATATGTGAAAAAGAGATTTTTTTCCCTTGTACATGAGAGCATGTTTTTTTTTTGTATTACAACAAAAATAGTTATATTTCACTAGATATAAATATCGAGCCGAAGCACATAGGGAGAACTTGTAGGGGCCTAGTACAAAAATCAATATATCATAATTCATCTTGTGAAAAAAGGACCCTAGTCTGAATGTAAATAAAAAACAATAAAAAATTACAAGAGCAAAACATGATATTTATGACTTTTTGGTTTACGTAGAAAGGAGTTTCACATTATTCATGTTTTTGTGGTTTCTGGATTCAATGAGCTAGTGCAACAACTTGTACCATGTTGCAACCATAAGAACAATATAATATGAAACCCATAAGAAAGCCAGCAGAATGAATTATTTGCAAAAGCACGTGATAAAACAAATACTAAGATTGAAAATCGCAAAATTATAGGGAAAATTATCCATTATGATATTAATTACCATATTAGCATTAAAATATTAAAATTTTCAACACATGTAGACTAGTTTTAGCTTTAGAAATGAGTGCATTATTAACTATATCTTGATTGTGTGCATGCGTAATATTGTTATAATGAGTACATCAAATGGAAGATGAGTGTACTTAAACTGTATTTCATAAAACTTCCCAACAATATTAAATAATAGGTAATAAGCGCCTAAAAAATGCATACCTATTTATCCATAAGTTTATGCTTTCCTCCTCCCTCAGTCACTGCACTGTTTGAAGTGTGTGGCAGGTGTTTTGGATCCTCAATGACCTCAGTTCATTGAGAATATTGGAACATTAAAAACAAGTGGATGGAGAGAAATTGTAGACAAATTTTTTGTTACAATCTGTAGATATGTTTTAAAATGCTCATTTGACATGTGTTTTTGATTGGTGTATTGATGGAAATAATAGTTTCTACCTAGAGACAAGGATAAATGAATATGAATTAATATTTAACATACTTCTACTATGCTTAATGAATAAAGGGATAAAATCATTTGATTAAACTATTCAAGAGATTTCAACATTTCAAAAGTATGTGCATGTAAACATACAAGTTTAGTGATATTTTTATCAGTTATATTGACTCCCATATTTTTGTAGTGAAAGCACAGAGTCCAGAGTGACATGATAGATCAAAAATAGGACATCAAGTTACCAATGATTCAGATATTATTTTACAAATTTCTCAGTTTCTTATTTACAATATATATAGAATACTAAATTGTATATGTTTAATAATAAATACACAAAATACCTAAGATAATATTGTTACAAAAAACCAATATGGTAGTGAGAGACTAAATCTGTCATAGTATCCAAGTAGGGTTTATTACATAGGTCAATGAAAAATTTATCATAAGAGATAAAAGTTGAAAATAACTAATATATTTATTATTCATAGAAATGACAGTGTGCTACAAAAAAGGGATCATTGATTTAATATAGTACATATATCGTTCACCATTCATCAAAGAATCATTGTCGCATACCAAACATTGGGAACTATTAACATCTGTAATGCTAAATAATAATCTATTAGCTTCAAATGGAAAAACAAGTGGCTACAATAACAATGCATGCACATCACCGTTTATCATTGATCACAAAGAGAAAAACAATTATTCAACACCATTGTTATAGAGATTATAATTAGAAGAACCGCATCTTCCCTATACATTACAAGAGGAAATAAAGAAACATATAAAATATAAATAAGATGCATATTTGGTTAATTCATTAGATGATAAATTCAGAATTATATATAATTGCAATCCAACACTATATAGCTTAGGAAATAAAAATCCATGTGCAATAAATCCAATTAATAGAAGCACACAGCCTCGAAAAAAAACTTGTTAATAAAAAAATAAATTATGTTTTTCAAGATCTTGTGGTTATCGTTTATTGAAGTGCTCTCCAGATTATCCATAGTGTTACAAAAAAATGGTCACATTTCGAATCCCAACAGGGATCCATCTTCAGGACAAGATGTCGATATATATGCGAAAAAGGAAAAGAGAACACAAATGTCTAAATGCCCCTGTAGAGGTTTTTTTTTGACACAATATATTTCATTGAACATATACACAAATCAAGTAATTGAGATATTTTCACCTTCTCTTGCTCTGTTTTTTCTTTTTTCTTTTTTTTTTGCCTTGAGACAAAACAATTTACAAAAAATGAGAATTCAAGTTCATATTGTAAGACCGGAAATCAAAACACATGTATGTATATAATATGGTATAATGGATTTTTTGTAATTATACACTGTTGTTTTGAAACTGAGATATTATGATCCTATTATAAAATGACGCATTGGGTTGGCATAAATTTTCAAAATAATAAGTTGCTCTAGTAACTATGCGCATTGGTTTCCATTTATGTGTCAGGAAAAAAAGTAAAAAAATAATTGAGTACAATAGTACAAGTAACTAGTATCGATGAAACCTCAATCTGCCTAGATTACATTTAAATTTCCAATTTCTTTTTTTTTTCCTAAGTTGGAATGAATTTTATGAAGAGACAAGAAAAAAAACTAGAAAACAGAAATGAGACACAAATTATCCTAATTCATTGCACAATAAATTTGCAATTCTATATAACTACATCGCAACACTATATAGCTCAGAAAACAAGAACAAAAAAAAATCTAATTATCAAATGAACACTACATGAACAACAATTATGCAAATTGGAAAATAAGGACGATTTCATCTATGGAAAAAGAAATGAAAACATAGTTATCTCAATTCTTCTATAATGTCTTCTTTTAACATGGAGCATTTATTAAATTGAGCATATACATAAAGGAACACATTAATACACATGCAATTGTTTTCTTTCCTTTTTTTCCCTAATAGAACATAATTCCATAATTTACAGCAAATGAGAATCCAAGTTAATATTTCAAAAGTGGAGAGAAAATTTTTGGCATATATATAATATGGAATACTAACTATTCTAGGTTACACTATGTCACTGTGGAACTAAGAGATAATGTTCTTATTAATAAAAAATGAGACCATACTCTCATAGAGTTTTTTATATAACTGAAATATGATATTGCATAATGCGCATCTTACTCTATGTTTCCATCTGGAGTAGGAAAAGTTGTTTGATTCAAACCTTATAGGAAAAAGAGATAAATAACTAGTTATCAAACAAAAAAGTATTCTTGATTGAGGTATTGTAGCAAATATCCAGAAAGTAATCGACTAAATGTTTTTTATATTTTGTAATTTTGCAGCCTCCAATAAAATAAAAAATATATATTAGTATTATTGTAAATATTTTTGAATTATGAATTTTTGCAATACATAAAATAAAAATGAAAAGAGAAACAATGACTTAACTATCAAAGTGTATGAACTTGTTGTATGAAAGAATATTTTTTTTATTGGTCACAACTATTTTATCTCAATAATAATGTTGTTAACTGTTAAAATAAAAATACCTCAAACAATTTTTTTTCTTAAATTGAAAATTGTGGATGATATTCTTTGTATGTATTCCTAAAATCTTGTCTCGGCAATAATTGGTAAATTTTCCTTTAACTGTAGCATCTACAACATACAATCAACTTTGAAATTTTATGTTTCCATGTGCATTCAAAATTTTTCTCATAGTTAAATGATGTGTCATATTTACATATTTTTCATTCACCTGTGTTTGGATGGAAGAGTTGTTTACATTTACTGTAAATTCATTTAAAAGGAGAAAATAAATTGTTGGCTTTCAACACTCCTTCGATCTCTGCTTTTTTCTCCCAAGAAAATCGAATTTTTAGGTTCAAATATGTATCATCAAATTTCAATATTTTGTACCACAAACTAAAACTATTATTACTTGAACATATAAGCTATCAGTACATATACCTGTGTTCTTGACATTACAAAAGATAATAAATGTGATCTTGAAAATTCATCATTCAATGGCTAAAGAAAAGTTGTTGATCTAGAGAATAATTGTTGACTCCCTTTCACATCATTTCTGACAATGTTTTTGAACAAAGAGTGCAGAGTCGTATTTTATGCCAATTCATACTCTATTTTGAAAAAATGATCTTTATGATTATCATTCAATAGCACCTACAGTGAATTATCCAAATAACTTTTGGTTAGGAAGTGTGTGCAAAAAAAAGAAAGATAATTGCAACCTTGATAACAATGAAAAACAAAGATACAACAACATAGTTTCAAAGAAACTATTAGCTTTTTGTTCAAAATGCACTTATATTTATTCTAGCAATAGAATTACAATTGAATTGTCCTCTACAGCTTCACCATATTTATATTGAGTTCAAGTTTCTTGTTATTTTGTTGGCAGCTTATTACTATTTTTCTTATTGAACCAACTACATATGTATCACTTCAAACAACAAGACAATGTATTATTTTATTTGGAGCCAGTCTACATTTTCTACAAACTTGTGCAATTGATTCAATCCTGGTTTTATCCTGTAACACTATGAAACTTTTTTTGTCTCCTCAGTCATAAATAATCTTGTTTCTTATCGCAAAATCTATAATTCGAACATTGTTTCCAAAAATAAACATGTTTTTTAAATTATCTATAAGATTGTTTCTCATGTTCAATGTGATATTCAGTTGATCATGGCTATGAACTAAATCAACATGGAGCATCCGAGCCTTTGCAGGAGAGTTAGGACTTTTAGTTTGTGCTAGAATATAAATAAATAATATATCGCCTTCAAAAGTCTTTGCATATGCTCCTTAGCATATTTCAATGATTGATGAGGATGTTGGTTCCATTATTTTTGGTCTATTTGTATGCAAATTCAGAACAATATGCTTCAAAAAAACATTGACATTGATTTAATGAAAACATGTCATTTGACTATACAAACATTCAGTGTGACACAAACCTAAAATTTTTGGATTCTCATCTTCCACCATTTGTTCTTTGAATAATTGTTTGCTAGAGCTAAATTTTTATGTGATATTGTTCCAAATTACTAGACCAATCGTTGCCAAAAAGCGAAATTGCAAGTCATCAAGTCTAAAACAAGTCTATAAAGAACATTTAAAACAATCTATGCTCTAAAATGATAAAATATATATACATGTATTCTATTTTTATGGTACTATTAGCCATTGTTGGTGGCTATGTAGTAAATTTGTATAAGTTACAATAAAGAAAATGTTTTATAGATTTCATTGAAAAATACACATACAGTTCATTTTTGGAAATGTGTTATTAAGAATTACTATAACCACTTTTCTTTTATCAAAAGAAGTTGCACCAGAAATAATGAAATATTAATTAGAAGTTAAAGCAAATAATATTATTCACTCTATAGAACAAAATTCAACAAAGTAAAAAAATGAAAAAGCCTAAATTGCATGCCAACCATGACATAAAATTTTATAGTTATACAAGACAAACTGAACACATTTATGTTGATGGTTCAAAGACTTACCGACATTTGATAATGGCATGTTTTTGTTGTTTTCTTGTTTCTTATTGTGCATAATTTCTTTGTTTTTCAATGTTTACAAATCAAGGCATATGTCAAAGATGCACATTTGCAAATGTGACAAATATTGTCACAAGTCAACAATGAAATTATAGAATATGAACATTTCCAAAATGACTCAAGGCAACAACAAAGATATCATAAGACAAATTGTATGATGATATGTCCAATAAGCATCAAATACATGGAAACAAATAGTACTAGCTAAAATATTTTTCAAAAACTGATCTAACATTGAGCTATAATCAGTTGTTGGTTTTTTTGTATAAAATTTGAAGCCATTATTTTGTATAAATGAAGTATTTTTTTTGGTTGATGGCTAGTTTGCAACATCTCCAAATTGAAATCATCAAGAAGCACAAATGGGTAGTTTTTTCCTATGTGCTCTAAAATTAGTTTGATGAAATTAAATATTTTTTCAATATTTGCATTTGGTACATTATGTACATTTGGAACTATAATGATTTTTTTTTTTCAACATGGAATGTTGCAATTGTTGATTCAATTCAATCTTTTGTATAAGTGAAATGATTCTCAAACACAATATTTTTTTCTATAATTTGTTAGAATTCGATGTAAATGGCATAAATGTATGTAGTCATATTTTGTTCACAATAATGAATTCAATGGAGGTGATTTTGATTTTGTTTCTTGGAAATAAATAATGTCAGCACTCATTAGATCATATTCAATAATTATATTTTCAAAATTCAAGGACAAATTACGAGTGTTCAATGAACATATTGTCAAATCATTAATTGTGTTATTTTGATATATGCTATATTCAAGCTCATAAGAGGAATTTTGTCCAAGTCTATTTATCTCAATAGTAACTTTTTCATTGAGGGAAAAGTTAGTATGTTCCAATTTGTTTAATAAATACAGGGATTTAATATCTTTGACACAAGAAAGTACATTATAAACAATTCCATGTTGCCTAACTCATTTTGGGTCAAAAGCCAATTTTTCCAATGTTAACCCTTGTGATCGATGTATAATTCGTGCACATTCGAGTTGAACAAGAAATTGTTTTCTTATAAAACTAATTTTTTTGTTTGATTCATTATTTCTAAAAACTCTAGTAACAATTGTCCACGTAGATGATATTCCATCTTTGTAAAGATGTGTGATTTTTTTTTGTTGAGTACTGCCAACAATTGGATCAGTAAATTCAATCCAAATTGTACCTTTTTCAATTTCGTTGATTCTATAAAAAAATCCTTTAGCGCAATTCACCAAGCCTTCATGAATGTTTTAATTTCCGCCAATTAGTTCAATAATCATATTTTCTTTGAGAACAATAGAAGATGGCAATTGCATTTTGATCTGTTTATAGTGATTTATATTTCTTGATTCAATTTTTTTTTATCATATGTGTTTAATATAATTTCTTCTTTGTTAATGAGAGACAAAAAAATTTCATTATGTTCATGTGAATTCTTGTTTAAATAAATAGGTATGGAAAAGTTGGATCATTTAGTGTCGATATATAGCAATTTTTGTTCAAGAATGGAATATCATCACCAGTACGTGAACATATCTTAATTTTTTTTAAGATGGATACAAATTCTTTATTGTCTTGTAGAATTACTTGTTTTAGTTCATAAGTTTTGACATTTTCTTTCCAAAAGTTGCAAGGAGCACTAGTTACTTTAAGATGTGGTTGTTCAAATATCCAGCAATCATGTATAGGTTTTTCTTGACATTGATCACCATATAATATTATTTCAAGGTTCCCAAATGGGGAAGTTGGATTATGTATAATTTTACAAAGTTGTTTGTCAATGTTATATAGCAATCCAGACCCAATTAATGAAGCCTAATATATCAACAAAAATTTAAGATGTTCATATTATTTGGTCAATATATAGAGTGCATTAGAAGCCAATGGCACCATGTGACAAGGTAAAAGTGGGAAATGCAAAGCTAAATGGACTGTAACACCATGTGCAATATATACAACTTTTCTAGTAAATGAAAGTATTAGACATTTTTTTTTCAAAAGGTCACTTTGTAAGTATTTTTTATATAAACATACAAGAGCACCTTGAGTGATGAAAAAAAAAATGTTTACCAGGATTGTTTTTTTTCCATAGAACTATTTGTTTGATTATTGATTGTTTCTCTTGATTTAATTGTCTTAGAATTTAATGGTATGCCAATGTGTGAAAAATAAAGGGATGCTTAATGAATTCATTTTTATTTGTATATTTCGTTTGAGTGTTTTTTAATTCCAGTTTATCTTACAAATCTTGTTGAATGTCATATTTTTCATTAGAACAAGCACTATTGTTAGTTTCTAATGGAAAGTGAAGCATAAAAATCTTGTCACTTTGGGATGCAATTGTAGCAGAAGTAGTTTCAATATCGACCCATGGTGTGACAAAACGGGAAAATTGTTTTTATGTGAAATCGATATTGTGCTTATGAAAAAAGTATGCATCATCCCATGTTTCTTCATTTTTCTTTAATGTGTATTTAGACTCCCTATATGGAATGTAAAGCATAATTTTTTTATCTATAATGGTTTACTAGGTCCATGTGTTCATTTTATCGAATGAATATTATGACACATGGATATTTTATTTTTTCTTCATGTTGTTTTCGTGATTGAATAAGAGAAAACATATTCTACTAAGAAAAATTTCTCAAGAAAAACGAGGTGTGCAACATAGCTATCAACATTTGTCATGCAAACAATATCTTTAGAATTATCAGGTTCTTGTTCTAACAAAATAGGTATTTTTAGAACATATGTGTGTTTTTCAACTAGAGAAGTGTTAAAGAACATTTTTTTTCTAGATGTTGAATACAAAGGAAGTGACATATCAATGTGGACTACTTGTTGAATTGACATTTGTTGCATATTTAACAATGTGTTTACAAGCTTACGAATAGTTTCAATTTTCTTATCTCCACAAGATATGCAATTTTATCTAATTTGTTTCAATGCAGTTGTCATGGAGAGATCCATTTTTGTCATATAAGAGCTGAAATATGTTGTTGCAACATAGGCATCTAAAAAAAATCGAGCATTTTTTTTTTCTTTCCAAAATGAAGGGATTTTTTTGCAAATGCATTTATCAACACATCGCAAGGATTTCCTTTGAGCAGTACAATTGGACGAGTAATACAAAATCATAAGAGCATGATGCATTCTTGTTTTTTAATTCCAATATTCGCTAAAAACATGGCAAATGTTGTGTTTTTTTAATAGGATTTGTCCTGTATAATAAATAAAAGTTTCTTTTGCATTTTTTTTCGTATCATTGTTTTCATTGCACAAAAGATGAAAGATGCAAGTTTCATCAGTTGATGGGATAGAGAAACCAAATCTACAACTAGAATTTTTATGATTTTTGCAAATTGTTGTGTGGTGGTGAGTTTTAAATTGAATCATTTGATTAAAAAAAATTGTTGGTTCACAATTCAGAAAATGATTAATGAAACCTATGACATCTACATAAAGGAATTGTTGATATATTGGCACATTTTGAATCCAAAGTAATCCATAGTCATGCTATGTTCCTCTACTTTGGAATTTTGTAATTAAAAAATAATAATCGTGCACTTTACCAAATAATTCATTGTTTTTGGTTATCAAGTAACATAGTGACGACACATCAGCACTAGTGAATGTGACAAATAAAGTCGGTGGACCAAGCTGTTGTATCATTGCAAATATTTTTGTCATAAATGTTCAAAATAGTGAGGTGATGTGTGAATGATTATTAAACATTGATATGCAATTGGTGATTTTAATAGTTTCCGAAGATTGCTTTTATTTCTAATGTCTTTAGCAACTTTTTTTTGTCCTTTCATATCTCCTTTGGGAATAGAAATCCAAGCTGACTTAGAAAACTAGTTATCAAAATATGAATTTCTTTAACAAATATGTTTGCAATATGTGTTGAGAAGTCACCATACATGTGCAACATTTCCCACAGTGTAATTTTTTGATACAAAACGTGACCAATAATACAAATAGGGTGACTTGATCCAAATAATAGCGTCGAGAAGTTCAGTTCTTTAGATAATTTATCTTGAAAAAATCCTAGGGGATAAAACCGTTCAACAGGTGAAATTTTTATTATCCTTGTATCAAGATCATGGATAAGGTGGGCCTCTGAATAACCATGTAGAAGTTTTTTAGTTTCTGCCTCTACACCATTATCTGCATTTGGTGATTCTAGTTCCTTAATTTTTGGACTATCGTTCTAATGATATTTCCTACTTTGATAAAAAAAAAATTTCCATTTATAGTTGATTACTATGTATTCGCTCTTGTACAGAGATGTGTTGCACAAGCCATGTAATGTAGACATCACTTTTTTGGGTCAAATATTTCCAGCCAAATAAGCATTCTTGTATTCCAATGTTCTTCTTAGTATAATTCCCACTGTCATATTGTCATTAATATCTCTAGGTAATGTTGTCTGAATTCTATCTAAACTTCAACTAATCCACCCACCATGGAAATTGCATCCAAACCACTCATTGTTTCTCCTCTTCTTTGTTTTATTTGAAGAAACCATTTTTTTATTAGCAATCTCCTCCTCTTTAATAAGTTGTTGCGATGACTTTGACAATTGCATAGCTAGACATTCCATGACTCAAAATCACTCACAACTGCACAAAACTATTTTTTAACAGATTCCACCCAAACTGGCATATATTACCTGAATCCAATATATCATCAAGTCAAATAATGATTTAATAATAGTTCACATTTGCCTTTTATTTCTTTTCATTTTTTCTTGAAAAAAAAACACATAACTGCTACATAAAAGCATTAATATTTTTTTTTCTAAGTATATCAGAAGAAAAACGTAGTTAGTCTCACCCCGACCAGTTTTTTTGACTACCACTATCATCATTTGACAGTGAAATAGAAAAACAATAAGACACACAATCCACAAATTAAGAGGCCATAAACACCAGTAAACATACACAACAAATAAAACACCTGTATCCATACTAATCATTAGAAGTGATTTATATTGGGTTTTCTGGAGTTGTTCGAGGAGGAGGCAGAGGATGAAAGGAGAATTGTACATGCTCCTTGAAATGGGTCATCCATGACTCCATCTTCTCTAATTTCTAAGATAACAAGTTATGGCCTTGCTAGAGCACCACTACACACTCCTAGACATGGAACTGGAAGTAATTAATTTTATTCAGAGTGGAAATTAACTCAGCATGCTCCTCCTTCCTTACCCGCAATGAGGTCTCCAGGTGTTCAAGAAGTGACTGGATCAAATCTCTACATTGCTATACGCACCATCCTTGTCATTATAAACAACCACCATGACGCTACGGCACCTAATGCCCTGAACCGCCATAATGAACTAAACCACCACACTATTTATCTCAAGGGGTGTGGCTTCCATGAACCTTCATCGAGCCCCCATGCTAACCACCTTGAGTTGTAGACCCTGAGTGCCCTAAATGCCCCGTACCACCACCACCTCTTCCACTCGTTGTCATGTGACTTGAATAACCACCGCATTTACCACCTTACTCTGGACCATCAATGATAGGCGCTGGCTCTAACTGAGGAAGAGACGTGCCACCCCATGAGTTTCCTGAATTGGGATTTGCCTGAGTGAAGGATTGCCTTGTTCAAGGAACCGATTGCAATATTTTACTCCTAACTCGACAGGACCTGTTATGAGACCACCCACCCAAAACTTCCCAAAGTGGACTTGCCCACGCAGAAACAATCACCACCTACAATGGCTTGACCACCACCCACTAGCACACAGTGAACAGGAAAAACACTAAAATAACACCCGTCACAAGGTGAACACCTTACCACTTCCTAATATGGCCTCTCATGAGCCACACTATCTAGAACCCAATACACTCACTCCACTGACTCCACCCAGCATCACAGAAGCTCGGGAAAAGGCCAAAGAAGTCAACACTTACAAACCCACTCCATAAGAGACTTATGACCACTCATCCCATACTAAAAAAGTGTATTACTAAATAGAAACAGCAAATCACAACCTAAACCAGGTGGCCATGCCCTTTCTCACCTGCAAATGAACTGAGTTGAATACAAAATCGACAATTGATAATTATGCTCACCCAAAGGTAAGGGAGGGAAAGCTGACAATGAGACCTCCCTCTCTCCCAGACAGGGAAACCACTGAAACAACTTCCTCTCCTCACAAATATCTCACCACAAATTCCATATCTCTCCCACACGCAGAATGACCAGTAAAAATCCTCGCAACCCTACATAAAATTCAATCGAGCGCCATCACTCTCGAGACCCAAGGTAACATGAATTTTAACATGATGGTCATAACTCCCTCCCGTACTCAAGGTATAATGAGAGGACATGGAGGCCAGCCCTCCCACCTACGGCCACGCGCTCAATATAGGTGCCCATACCTTCCCTCAGGAACGCCATCATCGGTGTTCCTCAACCCCATCGAGGATGCATAAAAACATTAATATTATTCCATAATTCAAAAAAAAATTAAATAGTTTATCTTGCCACCTATATATAAATAACGTGTAATTTAACTCCAAATTAATGGACAAGAATAAATTTAATTTAAATTTTTTGAAAAATATTTTCAGGTTTTGGATATTGCTTTCCCTAGATAAACGGTATTTGGTACTATAAAATTCATAGAAAATTCAAACTTGCAGAAATGTCCACAACATCTTAACCATTACGATCTTATATATATAAAATAAAAATTACATGCAGAATCAAATATTTCTCATCTAATATAGTAATCGCTTTATCGAATCCTAAAATATATATTTCAAAGGCCCATTATGAATATTATGAAGGCAATAAACTAGTGCATGATCTATTTACCTAAAACACCTAGATAGAATAATTTATATTAGCAATTTGTATTCGTGACTTAATATTTATATTGCTCAAATTATTATTATTATTTTCGATAACGTTTTTTCATTGAATATCAAGCAATGCATCCTGATTTACAAAAAATACCAATAAAAATAATAAAATGCTTCTAACTATATATCATTAAATAATAATATTAGTATTACATAACTTAACATATATATTGCAATGACTTTATCTTTTTATTGCTCAAATCAATTATTCATTGAATATCAAGCAATGCGTCATGATTTACAAAAACCAATAAAAATAATAAAATGCTTCTAACTATATATTATTAAATAATAATATTATTATTACATAATTTAATATATGTGTGTGTGTGTGTGTGTGTGTGTGTGTGTGTGTGAGAGAGAGAGAGAGAGGGTGTGTAGAAACTAATATAATATAATACAAGAAAATGTATTTTTTAACTATAAGATTATTTTAATTTTCATGTTTATTTACATTTATTTTTCCTTAAATTTAATATAAATGAGACAACATCACAATGACATCTAAGAATACTAGTTGAATAAGCAATTTTAATATCCATGCATTTAATATAAGAAAATATAAAACAACTTTATATAATAATTTAATACTCTATTTATGTATATATAAAAACAATAAATTTTAATAATAAAGCTTTTTAGCATTATGTAAACAATTAAAAGAATACAACAATATTAAAATTTAAATATATGTTTTTTCTTCTTCTTTTTTTAATTAAAATGCTTATATATATATATATATATATAATATTCCCAGTAGTTAATTTATAAAATATATGAATAAAATTAAATTCAAATTCAAATAAAATTTAAATTCATATTCACATCATCTTAAACTAAGTCCCTTCTCATTTTATAAAGTTTAGTTAAAATAATTAAAACATTGATTGAAACTTTAATTCATCTTGCAACCATCCACAATTTCAAGCAAAACCAATAAAACTTAACAATCTAGTGGTTTGGCACAATTTAAAATAATTAGGACCCAAAAAAAAAAAAAATAGCAAGTAAACAAAGTAAAAAATATGTTGATATAAAATGCACTATAAACCAAAATTTAAATATACCGCAAGTTGTGTTTTAAATATAAATTGATAAAATAGCTAAAAAGTATAAAAGAGTTTAATTATTCTATATACATTTTTAACTAATTTGGTTATATATTTTTTTAATAATCTATATATATTATAATTTTAAATATTTAAATAAACTTAATATTTTAGAATCCATTATGTAAAATTTTGATTTAAAAAATTAATTCTCAAATTTAAAACAAAATTGATATAGGGAAAAAAAAAAAATCAAACATAAAAACTATTTTCTTTCCTATCTATATTTATAAAAACAATTTAATTTAAATTATCTATTTTTTTTTAAAATATCGCACAGGGAATGTATAATAAAAACTAATTTTATTATTTATCTAACTTTAAATTCATAACATGTCAACTAATGATAGAACTCATTCAGTCGTTTATAAAAAAAAGTAATAATAATAGTAGTGAACATGGACTCAAAAATTATTTTTTCAATCCATATTGAATATGAAAGTATGTTAGAAGCCAAATATGTATGAGAACAAAAATAAAACATGGACGGTAAAATAAGATACAGTTTGCAAGTAATGAACACCATGAAACAAGATAATTTGACCATTGTTGCTCACTTGCTCATAAAAAAACATAGCACTTTAACCTCACCTAATATAAACATTAATTTATGTGTGAATATTGTTTATTAAAATAATATTTAAATATAATATAGATGGAAACCTCTGTTCAATTTGTCAGTGCTCCTGCCAATTTGCATGTAGTATTGCTGGAGCCGATTTGGTTAGGTATTGTCAATAGCGACGAGTCTCTGGAGACACCATTCAAATGACAAGGTTGACTTCTAACCCCATACCCATGCTTGAATTTTGACTTTCTTTCAGTAGGGACCACAAAATAAATATGTGCATATAATTGTGTGTGTTTACAAAGAGATGAATAGGTCGCGGAATATCATAGCATCGTTCAAAAGACAATGTCGACCTCTGACCTCATAACCAAGCCGACCTCTGACTTGCTTCTAGTATGACCCATAAAAGAAACATATATGTATAGTTTTTCAACTATGGAAATCGTGCCTAGAGCATTTTTCAAGCATACATAGTCATGCCTAGGATTAGAAAACAAGACACGCGAGGACAAAATCTCACACCTAATTGTTGGACCACATCCTTATAGTTTCCCTCATAATTTATTATTTTGTTTCTTCATATAACATATTATTTACTAAAATTAATTTAAAATATTTTACTTTTTTTATCAATAAAAAAAAAATTTGAATAAATTATTTTTATAAGATAGAATGTTTAAAACACCTGAACCTGTTATCCCTTCTTTAAAGAAAAAAAATATGAATATGGTTATTTTTATTTTCATTTTCTAATGATACAAATTAATTAGCAATAAACAAAATAAATTATTATAAAGACTATTTCCTTGCTTATTTATATTTATAAAAAACTTGAATTTCATTAACATTATTTTTCTTCGCTAAATTTTACGCAGTAAATGTATAATAACAACTAATTTCATTAGATATTTATTATTTAATTTATAACATATCAACTCATGATAAACTTTATCATAGACCTCATTTAAAGTGATTAGAAGAGATGATAATAATAATAGCGGTGAACAGAGATTCTAGGAACAAAACACAAAAAATTATATCTTCAATTCATATTGAATAAAAAAACTAAATTACCAACAAATTACACTTATATCTTCAATTCATATTGAATTAAAAAACTAAATTACCAACAAATTACTTTAATATCAGCTAAGATCAACATTAATGTATAAATAAACAAATTTGATTAAATAAATATTTAAATCAAACATGTATTGCAACCTTATTTGAAACTTCTTGACCTTGCACCAGCTCACGTGAACTATTTAAACTGGAGCCGAATTTGTTGGAGAGTGTCAGTAGTTGGGAGTGTCTACAGAGACCATTCAAATGAAAAGGTCGACCTACAACCTCATAGTGGGGGACGACCTACGACTTACTTTCAGTAGGGGCCACAAAACAAATATATGCGTATAGTCATATGTGCTTACAATGGCCACTTTTGACCTCATAGTCAGCCTGACCTCTAACTTGTTTGTACGAAAGCCCACAAAAGAAACATATATGTCTAACCATTGGACCACATCCTTATATTTGTCCTCTTTATAATTTATTATTTTTTTTCTTCATATAACATATTATTTAATAAAATTAATTTAATATATATTTTTTTATCTCAAGAGAAAAACATTTTTTTATAAATTACTCTTATAAAATAAAAAGTTTAAAACACGTGAACCCGTTATCTCTTCCTTAAAGAAAAAAATGTGAATATAGTCATTTTTATTTTCATTTTCTAATGATACAAATCAATTAGCAATAAACATTATAAATTATTATAAAAAATATTTCATTGCTTATTTACATTTATAAAAAACTTGAATTTACATTAACATTTTTTTCTTAGCAAAATGTTACACAATGAATGTATAATAACAACTAATTTCATTAGATATTTGAAATTTAATTTATAACATATCAACTCATGACAAACATTATCATGGACCTCATTTAAAGTGTTTATAGGAAATAATAATAATAATAATAATAGCAATGAACATGGATTCTAGGAAACAAAACACAAAAATTTATATTTTCAATTCATATTGAATAAAAAAAACTAAATTACCAATAGAGTACTTTAATCTCACCTAATATCAACATTGATGTATACGTCAATAAATTTTATTAAAACAATATTTAAATCAAACAGATATTGCAACCTTCATTGAAACCTTTTGACCTCGTACCAGCTCACGTGAACTATTGAAATTGGAGTTGAATTGGTCGGGGAGTGTCAGTAGTCGGGAGTGCCTATGGAGACCATTCAAATGGCAATGCCGACCTCCGACATCATAGTGGGGGTTGACCTCCGACTTTCCTTGAGTATAGGCCAAAACATAAATATGTGCGTATAGTCATGTGTGCTTACAAAATCAACCTCCGACCTCAGTCAACACGACCTTTGATTTGCTTCTATGAATGCCCATAAAAATAACAGATGTGTTTATAATATATTATTTTATTTTTCAATATAACATATTACTTAATAAATATATTTTAAAATACTTTATTTTTTTATCAATAAAAAAATAAATTCAACAAATTATTTTTATAAGGTAAATTATTTAAAGAAACTATACAAAAAAAATTATTATTATTGCTATCTAAAAGTTTAAAATAACAAATCCAAAAACTACGTACAAATTAAAAAAATTTAGTATTAATATGTTTAAAATATGTGAACCCGTTCTCCCTTATCTAAAGAAAAGAGTCATCTCAACACGGTTAATAAATTACAAAATTCGAAAACAACCAACTTAAATACCAGTTGCAACTTCAAGACCGCTCGAAGCTCGGCCTTTGCCAAGATGGGTCGGAGCTCCCCACATACACGCTGACTTCCCGACCATGAGCCCAACCTCGACTACTAATTTCCTCCAACTTCAAAGAAAGCCAAAAAATAGAAATGGGGAGGCATGCCCTTATCCTAAATTTGATTTTTTTAAACGTACTCTTACCACCGTGGCTCAAGCATATTCCTCTATGCATAAACTTTAGGAAGAACGTACGTTAGAAAATCCCACTGTTGGAAACTCAGAATACTCGTTGCATTAGTCTCAAAATTTCTCCAATATCATTGAAAATTGAATTTCGGCCTCAATTCTTTTATGCCCTTGTTTTTCTAGTTGCGAATTATCTCAAACTGTAATTTCCTGTCAGTTAAACTATAAATTTTATTTCAATAAATTTAGTGTTTTTAGAAACAAATTAATAGCACCAATGTGTTCTATGACAATGGATTGAACGTCAAAACCATGAGAAAACTCACACACGCGTGATGAAGCTCTCAACTGCAAATTAAACGATCTAACAAATCTTATTTATTTATTTTTCATATCTTTATAGCTCAAGAGCCTTGTGGAAATGGAAATATCGATTGACTTCCAGCACCACAAAATTTAGAAACTTAAAACGTTAGGTCTATGCATCGTGCCCGACTCAAATCGGCGTTATTTCGTTCGCCACCTAGATATTCATGTTAATAAAACTTAGACTCCCCGATGATTCAAAATACCACGATATCGAGTCCCCATCAAGACCTTGTCCACCAGTCTACTAAAACGGAAACATGCATCAACTTCCGACATCGCAAATTTTAGAAATTGAATAATTAACACGTCGTTGTGTTTATGTGTCACCCTCAAATGAGCTCGGAATTATTTTCTTTCGGAGCTATATGTTTATGCCAATAGAACTCTGACCTCTCGACTATACAAAAAAACACAATATGCAGTAAGAGCCGCCACCTTTCTCACAAGCCTTTTGAAAATGAAAATATTCATATCCTCCTGACTTTACAAATTTCAGAGTAAATTCCAAGAAAATTCTGATGTAACCACTACAAAAAAAACATGAAATTGGAGTCGGCAGACAAATGAAAAGCAGACCACATGGAATTGGGGTCGGGACCTTGCTCACAGGACTTTTGCAAATGCAAATATGAGTCGAACTCTGACCTAGTCGTGCTCAGCCACTACTAGTTTATTTCTACATGCATCCAAACAATCAAAACTCGACCCCAGAATGTATTTAACACTTTTGTTGAGAAAAAAAATCACTCATTACACCAGAGTTTGCTTGATAGAATAAAAAACTCACCAGGTTTTTGTCAGCAGAATCCAGCAATCCGCTTACCCAAACAATTGTTATGATCTAAATTCTAAAGTCTAACCTGCAAATTCTGTGAAACAGTGAACCATTAGAACCCCAAATTATGCACCACAGCCATTAAATCATAAAATAGTGTCCACATGTTTTCATGTCAAATGGTCATCAAGGAAGTTGGCAATCGTGCACCCTGCCACATAACCAAACACCTTCAGCAAAAGTTTATTTCTCGCATCCGGTGAAGTTAAAAATAAAACGCACCTGGTAACAATGAAAAGCTCGCAATGAGAAGTTAGGTCGCAAAGAAAATGCAGGCACATAAATAGCAAATCCAGTCTCAATGAGCACCACAATAGCCCATTGAACACCGAAAATAGCTAAATATGTTTATTGATAATGAATTAACCATAAAAAATTGTCCACCAACACTCTTAAAACTAAATTTACACCACCAGAGCTCAAAACAGGCCAAGTTAACTCTCAATTGTATGAACCATCACCCTTTCATGTCCATGCATTATACAATCAAATCAACCTGGGTCTGTCGTGCATGGCATGATAACATCCACCCTCAAAATCTAAAGCTAGGCATGCGGCGACATATTGACATCTTGCAAAAATTTCAACTAAAATTATAATGTTAACCATAAAAAAATAAAAAATTGCATCATTACAAACAAACTAATAACTCAAAACTAATTATATATGTCACTGCTTACGTAGTGACATAATAATATTTTTTTTAAATTAAATGATTGCTTTAAAAAAAAATTAAAAAATGTAATGTTAGTGGAGGCTATTTCACCATCATATCCTAATTTAATAAAAACAAAATAACAAGGAAGTTGAGTGGACTATCGTTAACATCAGATTCCAAGGTACTTCTGCCATTTAATAAATTATTATTCATGTTGAGGACTCCAATGTACTTCCACGATTTCATAAATTATTATTCATGTTGAGGACTCCGGATCTGAGTTGGGACATTGGAATGGCTTTTTTTAATGGCCCATTGGATCACGATAGTAGTCATTACGTCTTCCTCAACCCATTTTATCCACTTGGTATAAGAGACTGATATCATATTTGCTTTCTCACTAATATCGAAAATGATTTATATCAATTTTGTATTATTTGTAAATTAAAGTTACAAACAAAACCATTATTATCAGGTTATCTTCTATCAATTTTTAATGAATAAACTATTACTTTCTTTTTTGTTAGATAAATATTTCCAACATGTACATTATCATCTCACTATTCACTGAAGTGTTACCATTTCTTTCATATAAATAATGAGTTAGTAACGGTAAAATTTAATGATTAATGAAATGGGAAATATTATAATATTATTATAATTATTTATGGTTTCATAAATGTATTTATTATATTTATTTTTATAATAGAGTTTTTAAAATTTTAATTTAATTATTAATAATTGTTATATAGATGGTAGAGATTTAATTTTTATAAAATTATTTTTAGTAATAATTATAACTCAAATTTATTTCAAAAATAGTTATGTTTTTGTCATTTTAGTTAAATAGGTTAATTAAAAAAACTACATATGAACTTGGTTATAATTTTAGTAAAGTAATAGTATTGGCACGTGATATTCAAACAAAATATATTTATAAATTAAAAACATTATTACATGATTTTTTAAATGTATATGTATTTAGCTTATATATTAATTCATTTTATAGTAATAATAAATGGTATTACTATAAAATGAATTAATATTATTCAAGTTTTGACAACCCACGGATGGTTTGTATATCCCATAACTTCTCCCATAGTATTTTTTTTAATGTAAATTTTTAAAGACATACATTTTCAATGTATTTTACTTTTATTCAAAGAAATGATTTATATTCTAAATATTCACTTCGTAATTAAAAAAATTAAACCAAACATTAAGACAAGTTTGGAGGTCGGTAGTGGAGGGATAAGTTTGGTAACAACTTGTACATCAACAGCATGTTTTAGAACTTGTACTTCAACATTATTTCAAGTAAAAACACTATAACTTATATGTGTATTGAGTTTTTAAAACCTTTATATTAAATTATAATTTAAGAGAGCCCTATGATCTATGAAGAATTCAACCACCAACCCTTATATTGAATTATAATTTTAGAGTCAATGTTATGATCCATGAAAAATTCAACTAAATGCATGTTTCACATAAAAAAACACTATAGTCTAAATGTATATTGAGTTTTTAAAATCTATATATTAAATTATCATTTTAAAATAAAGTTTTAAAACCCATATATTAAATTATAATTTTAAGGCCACGTTGTAATCCATGAATAATTCAACCAATCACATATTTCAGGTAAAATACTTTATAACATATATGTGTATTGAGTTTTAAAACCCATATATTAAAATATACTTTTACGGTTAGGGCTCTAATCCACTAAGAAGTTAGACGCGCAAAAGTACAAAAATGTGTAATTTTGCATAGTAATAAGTTTCTTTATATGGTTTCATTCTATCATAATTCCAATAATAATAATAATAGGTTAAAGTATTAATTTGTAATTTATATTATACTACAACTCTAGAGACAAATCATATTATAATTAGCATAGATTTATCTCAACTCCCGACCTACTAAGTGCAGAGAAGGATCAAATCTCTTAAGGTGCAAACATTTCCTCAAGTTTTTCACTCAAAAAAGATGTTCGCATCTTGAGGGATTTTATCCCTCTCCGCACATAGATCTAGATTTAAGATGGATATATACTAGTTATTCAGCAGCCCAATATGAAAAAAATGTTGTAATGTTTTGTATATAAACAAAGTATTTTTATCGAAATGAATAACATACATTATGGAATAATTTCTTATCAAAATAAATGTTATTTTATTTTATAAATATTATTTATACTTGTCTATATTCATTTTAGCTCATGGTCTATCAGGTGCAGAGAGAAATCAAATCTCTTCAGATTTTATTTTATTTTATTTTATTTTGATCTAGTTAAAAATATTAAATATTACATTTTCTCTACCATATTGGACTAGAGAATGCCTTAGTATGGAATAAATGTTGTTATGTTATCTAATATAATGTTATGTTATGTAAACATTTTGATTCCAGTCAAATTACATCAAAATAAAAATAAAAATAAAATAAAATTTGGGTTTGAAATTGGCAATTGAGCTCAGTCGTCCTTGGAAAAATTAAATTTGTGCATGGGAAAATCTTATTTTTATTATGGGTCCAACTTACCTTAAAAATTACAAGTTGGCATAGAAGAGGAAATTTGACCCCCAAGACCACATATAAATACACATCACTTGGGATCATTTGGAGCAATCATTATACACATCAACTCATTTTCTACTGGTTCAATATAGTCTGAAATTGCAAGGTCCAAGCTCAAACGTGCAAAGAGGAGAGACAAAATTTTGTTGATCGAGTTTGACTTATGTTGTGGGACTATTTGACCAATGTTGAATTAAGGAAATTTTGATTTTGTTTGATTGGTTTTGGATCTGTTTTGGGAGACTAAGTTGATTGAGACTTTGATCAAAAAAATTTCGGCACTTTGACCAATGTTGATCAAAGATGTACAACTAATATTTCCACAAGGTTGACTTTGAATTTGACCAATTTGCGAGGCATATTTCTGGATTTTTTTTACTAGGTTTGACCAAGCAAGGAAGGTTTAGTTTTTTGTTGCTTTGACCAAACTATTTGGAGCTAATTTGACCATTTACTTTGGACTTGTTAGGGTTGTGTTAACTATTGTTGAATTTGACTATGACAGGGCTAAAAAATTGCATAATTATTGTTTAACCATATTTGACTATATCACTCATATTTGATTGGATATTGTAATAGTTGAATTGAAATTCAAGGCTTTGACCTTTGACTAAATGTTGATGTACTTGGACTATGTATCTCTCTGTCGAACATTTGATGAACATTTAATAGAAGAAGAATTTGGTTACCTGGTTTTCCCCCTTTTGGGGTTTTTCCCTCATCTTTGACCAAAAAAACTTTGTGTCTCTATTGATCTTATTTTCCTTATATTATGCATATGGTTTACTATTCTATCTACAATTAATTATTGTTATTGGGTGATTGAAAACAGTTATATAACGTGATTTTTATTGAAAGAAGAAATTATCTAAGTGATTGTTACATTATAGAACTTGAAAATTTGACAAGTTGGTTTATCTATCACTCCATGTGTTATGTGAAAAAATCTCTTCTGCAAACAAAAGGGAACGCCCTAGATCTAGTGGTCTGATCTAGAAACAACAGGGTAAAAATTATTTATGTTTTCCTTAAAGAAATTAGAATACAAAAGAAAGACCTACCTGGAATCTATAGTAATCCCTCCTCTTCTCCTTGCCTGTAAGCTCCAAATCTAGCTCCAAGTGTTATAATTGGAACCTACAAAATGACTAAAACAAGCAAGAGAAGTAAAACAACCACATAGCATAAATGGATGCCTTTAATCAATGAGTCAAAATGCATTGAAATACATAAAAATCAACATGACACAAGTATAGGAAAATAAAGTGATTTTTGTATTAATAAATGAAGGAGAGAGTTGGAACCATTTATAGATGCTTGACTTTCTATATGTCTCCCCAATTGTCTTGTCCTTCCTTGCCACTAAGCCAAATTTCAAACTAAAATCCAATGCATTAATGGAGGATGACTCCTCAAGCTCAAAGTAGCAACATGAGGGCACTAGTAATATCAGAAACCCAACCCCGACTTTATGGGAGGCAGTGAATTTATATGGTAAGAGTGGTAGTTTAGGATTTGCCAATCTAGGCTTGAGATCCATGCATGAAGGAGGATAAGCTCTAAGGATAAGAGATAAGACCTCTAGAGTGATAATTATAAATCTCTATCAATGGTAAATGGTTGAAACCACCTTAGAAGTTTCTGGAAGGATAATTTTTGTGAATATTTTTTAATTTTCCTGAAATTACAGAACCATCACACTTGTAAAGTAGAGAAACCTCTGTTGGTTAGTGTAGGTTGTGTTAGGGCCAAAAACATGGTTTTTGAGTTGATTGACCCAGAAACTCGGACTTTTTTGAGAGGTAATGCTTAGAGATTTGCAGAGGGTTAATGACAAGGTGTTAAGGATGTTGATTAATCTATTTTCGGGTATTTTGAGTGAATGTGACAAAACGATATGTAATACCATGGTTTCCCAGTTTTTATGCCACTTTTATGGTGGTTATAACTATGACAATAGGGTTAGGATTCCAAACCTTCCTCTGCCATTATGGCATCACAAATTTCTTGAAGGAATAGGAAATCAATTGGGTGAATTAAAAAAAATGGAGAGCTCATAGAATGGCCTCATCACTTTTTCCAGAATCTGTGTGGAGATAGATCTAAGTAAGGGCCTACCAGATCACATAACAATGAAACATGGGGACTTTCAGTAGTCACAAATTATAGATTATGAGAACGTGGCATTCTAATGTCATCTATGTTTTCAAACATGTCATTTGCAGAACACAGGTCCATTGGCCAAGAAAATTACAAAAAAGGAAAAAAGACAAATAAATAGGCCAAATGTTTGGAAATTATCTGAGATCCCTCCTTCAAATGAAAAAGGGGAAGAAAGAAAAGAAACACAACAGGGACAGTTTGAGATTAAAATGGACGGGGACATCGCAACTTCGTTAGGGGCCAACACACATATACATAATGTTCCTATTACATATTTATACCAAATTCCCTAGAACATTAGAAAAACATGACACACAAGGAGGATGGCATGGTGGGCACCAAACGTGTTCACATTTCAAAAAGCTCAGATTCAAACAAAGAGCATCCTTTTGAGGTTTTTTTGGGTGTCTTGGCTATGGTTCTAGTGGATCCCAAAGCTAGAGAATGGCTTTAGGTTAAAAAAAATAAAGGGAAGAAGAGAAAGACAAGTGTATTTATTACTTGATCCTCCCCCTTGTATTTTTATTTAATTTTGTTTTGGTTCTCATATATTTGCATGTTCTTATGGATTTTGGCACTTTCCGATGCTTTAAAGTATATATATTGACAAATTATGACACAAAGGGATTTGGGTAGATCTTTGATTAATGCACACAATTATAAGTGTGTATATACAAAATGTATTTTCTTTTCTTTCATGAATAAAGATAAAGATTTTTTTTTCTTAGAAACAAAAAGAAGAAAAAAGAAAGAGTATGAAAATCCACTATAAATTAATATATAGAAAAAAAGAGAAATACTAATTTAAATTTTATATTTTATTATTTCAAATTTAAAATAAAATAATTTGTTTTTCAAATATAATTGCTTTATCATTTAATTTGATGCTATATATTAATTCTATTATATTAAATCACACCGTATTAAATAATAATAAAAATGAAAAACTAGATTGATTTAAGTGCTTGATAAATTCCCAATAAAATGGAATTTAAGTTGATTTGAATGTATATAATTATTTCTTTTAATTACAAAAACATTTTTTTATTTTCATATTCAATTCATAATGATAAATAATTAATTAATATTATCATATAGTAAAATTAATATTTTTTTTCTAATTTTATTTTTAAAATATGAATTTAAATTTACATATATAATTATTATTTTCAATATAAAATTATTTAATACCATATAAAATTAACTTTTCCATATTAATTTTCAAAATATGAATAAATAAATAAATAAATAAATAATCAACATAATTTTAATCCAGATTTATATTTATGTCTATAAACTTAAATTACAAAATTGATAATTAAAGGTATAGAGCTTATTTCTTTTAGTGCAAGGCATATTTGATCTTAAGGTTTTCGTTTGTGATTATTAAATTTAGAAAAGGAATATGAGAGTTAAATAATTTATGGTTTGTGTAGAGTATATATACTTTTGGCATGTGATAAACAGAAAAATGTTATCTTCTCAATGTGTATGAGAAAGGTGATAAGAAAATAAATAATTATTTATATGAATTTATTTAATTATTTTTCATATATATATATATATATATATATATATATATATTCAAAGAAAACAGAGCCGGTGTGCACACTACATACCATTGAGTTCCATGGATAGAATTGATCTGCAACACAACCACAGTCAGCTACCTCCAATCAGTAATCCAAGAGGCAAATTCTGCTAAAATAGTCGATAAGCAAGTTACATTTTCCCCCCAATTTGTAAACCCCGATCAAAGCTGTGTGTCGTGATATGGTCAAAGTGATGGTACGAATTTATGTGCAGGAGGCCACATGGTTATTAAACCAGTTGTGCCAACACTTTGATGCCGGACCCCACCTAAACTCCGCCACGCTATTCTCGAGTTAAGGGTCCCGAAAAATGAATTAATTCCAAACGCAGTTGCAACGTTGCAGTGAGATATAACGTAACCATTACCTAGCTAATAATTATGAGCTCATAAGCCTTTGCCTAGATGAGGGACACTAATAATTATAAGCTCATAAGTCTTTGCCTAGAAGACGGAGACTAAGCTTTTGTAGTGATTGGAAATAGGGTTACGTGAAGTGGAAGATGAGCTAATTGACTACAAATATCTCTCTGATGGGATATGTGTGTTCTTACCGAGGTTAGCTATTTTAATCACTTTTCATGTTTTTGAGGATTATGGAAGTATAGAAGTTTTAGATGTCAACTTTAGAATTCATATCAAAGTGAGGTGTTGTGAGGGTTATGACACTATAGCAGTTTTAGATGTGAACTTTAGAATTCATATCAAAGTCTGGTGGAAGAGTGCAAAGATGTAGGAAAGGTCTTTTTAAAGCTTTCTAACACATTTTATTGATGAATAATACATTCAACCAAGGAAAACACATTCCTAATCAAAGAAAGTGCACCTAATATACATCATACCATGGAGCTATATATTATTAGTTAGTAGTTTGTGAGAAGATCATTGTTTTTAGCCTTGTGTTGTATGCATATGTATTAGAATGGTATTTATTTTAAGTTTATGTCATCTACATCATCCAATTAGATTTCTATGATCTTGTGAAATGGACTTAAAGCTATGTAAATCTATAAAAACCATTTGACTCATCAATGCAAACCTAGACATTTTGATTTGATATCACATATTTAATGTTTTCTCTTGCATTATTTATGGTTTTCTTTTGTAAATCAGTTAGTGCACTTTAACTATTTTGGTTATTGCATGTAAAATTTATTGTTTAGCTTACTTTTCATGTTGTAATTTTCATTGTTCCTCTATCGTTCCATATCAAATGGTAATATTGTAATTTATTATCATTATTTTCTTACTAGTTTGGTTTCTTAAGGTCTACCATCTACCCCAACGACTTGTTTGACTTAGCCAATTGGGTTTTTCATGGTCCACCCTTCACCAAGAAATTTTTTGCTAATTAGGTTCCTTAAGCTCCACCCTATATCCCAATAGAAAATTGTAGTTGTTTGAGTGAGTTTGGGTTCCTGGAGGTCTAATATACACCCCAACTACTCCCTCTCTTGTTTCTAATTCCTCAATATTTTTCCTTCACCCAAAAGCTTCTACTGGTTAGATTCCTCAAGGTCCACCCTACATCCCTACAATGATCTTCTTTCCTTTTTCTCGGAGATCCATTCCTTTTCTTTTAGCACAATATCCTCAAGACCAATGCTTCTAGATTTAGACCCTTGATCCACTCAACATTCTAGGGTTTTTGGGGGGCATCCTCCCACCCAACACCTTTTTGTAGGCACTCTTCAGTGTCAACATCATGCTCTAGCTCATCACCAATGAAATATATCTTCAACACACTCTCATTGGCATAATCTTCAATCAGAATATTACTTCTAGATGGTGCACTGCAAGGGTTATTGCTTCAATGTAGAAGACTCCAACCTCAATACAATGACATAGCAACTCATTGATCTCCTCATTTAAGTGCTTCATCAATAACCTATGGAATATTATGTTAGTTTTCATCTTAACACCATAATTAAGTTTCCCAATGAAAATGTCCAAATGCAAGGAAATTTTTTAGATTCTTGGATTTGTATCTTAATTTCATGTTTCTAAGCATGTCCCACCATGAATGAAGAGAAATAATTATTAATAATTTTAAACTTAATAGAGTTACCCTAGCTTGATGGAAAACCCACTTATCTTCTACAAAATTTTATATTGAGTTGACTAATGATCAACACACTACTTATGGTTGCATCATTACCCCGGCCTTTTTCCATATTGTCTTCTATTTTTTTTATCATTTAGGGTATATCTTGATTGGGATTGGATCATTATATTATTTTTCATCCATCTCAATGCTTTCGAGGTGGAAAATTTAGAGAAATCAACTTATAGGATCAGTTTTAGTGACAAGACCTAGTTTGGAGAATTTGGGTCAAAACCCTTCCACGACTAATTGTAGGTCTTTAATGACATTTTTTAGGCGTGAAAATTCTCTTCTTAATTGTATCACCCCATAGTCTTATTCTACTATTGAAGGCATTTCCAATGATGCAAGAATCACATCAATTGGAGTTCAAATGAAAAATTTATGCTTTCTGAAAGTTTACCTATCATGATTGACCACCATAATTTGATGGGATGACATGTCAACCTCCATTATTCTTCAAAAAGTGTTTATTCACATGATCCTTGTGAATAATAATATAGAAGGGTCAAGTTGTAATTCATATTAATGGTGGAAGGCATCAAATTTAACATTGTGTTAACCAGACCTCTAAGAGGAAAAGGGGTTTGATTCTATTCGAGTGCATTTTCTTCCATGGTAAAAGAGTAGTTGAGAGTGGAAAATGAGAAGGAATAACAAATACCGTTTATGTTCAGTGGAAATGTACAGGCCATAAGTCTCACTCCTTTGTATTTGCATCATTTTCATTCAGAAAAAGAGAGAGCATAGCACCTCACCTTCCAACTCAGTTTACTCCCAGAAGGATTTTGCGGTCATATCTTGGTGTTCTAGTGCTTTTTGGGTGAATTTATATATATATTATATTTCCTTCATTTTATATATTTCATGCATAAGCATAAATAGTAATTTAATAAATCCATAAGGGAAATTAACCCTCATAGTATGGATTTTAGATTTCAAAATATTTTTATCATATATGTTGTGAGGAATAGTCCAATGGAATATCCATGGAAAAATAAAATTCATATTAGTATGAGGGCATGTTTCTTTAGGCATATTATAGGAAGTTGTAAGGGATCGAGATTGGTTTAATTAGAAAGTAATAAAACCCCACCCATAGCTGAAAAAGCTAGTTTAATAATCATTGAGATTCAATAGAGGAGATATTCACAAGGGTAGAAGATCAGGTTGCAAATATCAGTGGGAATATGAGCCTCCTTATGGAAACTCTAGAAAAAAAGCTTGGAATCAGAGATGACAAATTTCCCAACTCAAAAATTCAAATCAAATGAAAACTCAAGAGACCAAGAAGAAGCAACGAATGAATCTACCAAAAAAACTAGAGTCATTCATATCCCCTATGCAAGATGGAAGTGAAGGTCAACATCAAGTCATATCAAGATGATATTGAGGCTTTGAAATTAAATCATTGGTTGCAATAATAAGAAGTTTATTTTAGTGTTCAACAAATAGATGAGGAATATAAAATTTATTTCCCTTGTTGGAAACCAGAGGGCCATGCCGTGAGCTAGTGGGATATCCACATAGAAAACTTGAGGTTAGAGGGGGATCCTATAATGAGTAAGTGGGAGGATTTTAAGACTAACATAAATTCCTAATTCTACCCTATCATGTTTGTAGAGGACCTGTGGATCTAGTGGAATTCTTCAATTAGAGATGGATAGAGTGTATAGGAGTACACCACAGAATTCAAGAACATGACAATAATGATGGGTATCTCTCCCAAGAACCCATGATTACTACTCAAGTATTTTTGGTGTTTAAATATTCATTTGCGGAAGAAAGTGAAGTTTTTCAAATTCATAATGGTGGATGAGGGTTATGTACAACCACAATATGTAGAAAAGACAAGCCAAAAGAAAGGGTAGTCAAGTGGTTCAAAGTAGAAGGATCACTAACATGTTTCTAGAGAAGGCAAGAAGAAATGGGTCCAAGGAAAATACAAGAAGACAATAATCACAACGTAACAATGTAAATATCCCAGAAACCACTACAACCACTATAAAATTGATGGTCAAACAGAGGAGAAGTGTTATAAATTGCATCTAGAAATAAACTCGAATAATTACAAGAAAGACGGGAAGAAGAAAAATATCATGGGCACTGATTCGAGAAATTAGGTAGAAATAAGCTCAATTTTGGATGAGAATATTATTTATACATCAGTGGAAAATGGGTTGAATATGAGTAACTTTAAATGAGAGGAATAGAAGGGAATGACCAAACTCCTACATATAAAGATACAAGTCAAGAAAACAAAAATTGATGCTTTGTTCGACTAAGGGTTACAATTTAATATTGTTATAGTATAGCTAGTTATAAAACTAGGATTATATGTAAAAGATCATCCAAGCCCTTATCCATGGGGGTGCGTAAATAAGGATGAATAAATCAAGGTAAAAAAATAGTGTAATAATCTAGATTTATGCAGGAATGCAATAAATACAGAAATACACATAAACACAGAGATGCAACAGAAATAATACTTCATTTCATTAATATCAAATAACATAAATATGCTTACAGAAATAATGGAAATAAACTAGCTAGGGCGCTGGTAGATTATCTCTGAGAAGAGATGTGGTGGATACATGCCTCTGAATTGTGTTACAATGAGGCTCGAGGGCCTATTTATTATTGAGAAACAATGGAAAACCCTAAACATCCAAAAACCTAACCCTAGGAGATGAAGTGCCAAAATTATGGGCCTCGTTTGGGTAAATTGGTGTTTCAACTTCCCGGGGATGTAACTTTGGCACACAATCTCCGTTTGACGTGCACCATACCTCATTAGAAATATATATCCAAGAATTACAATTTTTGATATGAGAAACATCAATCCATTTGCATATGTTGCTCTCGGTTTTCCCAAAAAACATCGTTTAGGCTCTCAAAATGGCTTCAGGAGTTCAGGACTCGAAAAAACTGCTAAAAATAGTAAGTTGTGTTGAAATTGAAAAACTGAAAGAAATGGTGGTGGGGGTTCGAATGGAATAGGTGGGTGGCCACCAATATCCACCTGGATCATTCCTCCCTCCTTAGGAAGCAATGGTCCCCATTGCGTTAAGTTCCTCCATGAGAGGAAAATTCTGCTGAACTTGGTATTGGATTTTTCCAGGATGTTGTGGACTTGTTGGCGGACGTGTTGGATGCGTTTAATAAATTTGGTTGACTCAGACAGTACATGTGTGAATTATTTTTGTGTAGTGGTATGAGGTATGGCAACATCAGTCAGCGATGCATCGGGGGTCAAATCAATGGAGTGATTGTCCTGGTAGTGTAAAGGAACCTCTATGGGTGAGGAGAAAATGTCCTCGTATTCCTCCACAACTTTGTCCATCTACTGCAGCCATGCAGGGTAGCCCCATTTCAAGGTTGTGGCCACAATATTATTCTTGCCTTGTGAGCGAATTTTAAGGAATATGAATTTCCTGGTTTGTGAAACAATCTTACTGTGTTGTTTTGCAATAGTCAAGGAGATGGTAGGAGGCAGTACTACATCCGGTATCTTGTACAATTTATTTCCCAAAGTAATAACAACATAACGAGGCCTAGTCTCATACACAACATGTCGCCTCCACAAGTATGGTTGGCCCAATAATACATCAACTACATCAAGAGGAGCAAGATCACACAATACCTCATCCGTGAATGGATTGATGTTGTACGGAAGGTGGCACTGCTAGCGGACGTGGAGATCTATCCTTGTGTGAAGCCACCCGATGGTATATGACTGCGAGTGTGCTATGGTCAGTAGGCCGAGCCACTTCATAGCCTCTGCTGAAATGAGGTTATTTTGGCTTCTTCTATTAACAAGAAATTGCAGTGGAGAACCCTTCACCCACATCTGTGAATGGAAGAGGCGCTCCCCCTCCTTTGGATCCTCAGGATCCTCCCTTTGCAGCTTGGTGATGGAAACAATGACATTGGGGTCCGCATAAATGATCTGTTTCCCTTTGTCTTTCCCTTGTCTAGTTCTGGCTCAGGATCAGAACATGCATCTGATTCAAGTGCCTTTAGTTCAGTCACCAGCGACTTTTTGGCCCGACACTCATTTGTGCTTTGAGTGGGGTTGTTCTGAAATTCACACCATTTCCCTGTGTCCTTCTATGGATTTTTGGTGGTGTTCTGAGTCACCCCGCTTTGGCTCTGTCCCATGTTCTATGGTTCAGGGGTGCCTTTCCCTGGCTTTAGATTCACGGATCCAAAGTCTCGCTTCTTTTGCTTAAATTTCTGCTTGATCTTGGCAGCATAGCGATATTTCGTGCCAAGCGAGGTAATTTCGAGGAACTCCATTTGCTCCTAAATGTGTCTATGCAGACAGCTACGGTACTTGAGCACCAAATGTCTCTCTTAATCTTTAATACCAAACTTTGTGCACAGGGTATGAAACCAATTCGTCAGTTTGTGCACATATTGATCCCTTTGCTGCCACTGCATGGTCCATTGGATGTACTTTTCATCATAGCTCTACACAGGGTAATATTGTTCCTTGTTGTCATCTTGGAACAAATTCCAAGTCGGTGTGGTCGAGAATGGAGAGGGTTCCCTCTCATCCTTTTTCTCACAGTAGGTTTCCCACCAGTCTTTGAAATGGGGGGTGGCTTTGAGGAGTGAAAAAATAATATTTTCTCGATCAGAGAAATCATGGATCGAGAAACAACCTTCTAGAAAATTAAACCATCTATCTACGTCGTCTGCATCTATCTAGCCTTCAAATACAAGAATGTCAAAATTTACATGTACCTTGAAGGGAGTAGCGCCTCCAGAGTGGTTATTGGATGCAGATGTGTCATAGGTGGGCAACCGTTGAAGGATCTGAGCAAAGTTATCCATCATCATGTTCCTTTGTTTCTCGAGGGTCTCCTACAGCAATATTTTGATAGGATCTCATGCTCCATCGTCTTTCTTTTCTTCTGCCATGGGAGAACTTCGGGGTTTTCGAGGCTGATCTTGTAAGGGTTCAACTAGATCGAGCCCTAAATCCTTATACCCTGACCTCGTTGGGGACATGCAAAGAAAAAACATAGAAAGAGCAAACCGCTCTGATACCACTAATTTGGATTTATGCAAGAACACAATAAAATACAAAAATATAAATAAACATAGAGATGCAGTGGAAATAATACTTCATTTCATTAATATCAAATAACAGAAATATGCTTACAGACATAATGGAAATAAACTAGCTAAGGCGCTGGTCGCTTATATCTAAGAAGATATGTGTTGGCTACATGCCTCTGAACTATGTTACAATGAGGCTCGAGGGATTATTTATTATTGAGAAATAATGGAAAACCCTAAACATCCAAAAACCTAAACCTAGGAGATGAAGCACCGAAACTATGGGCCTCGTTTGGGTAAATTGGTGTTTCAACTTCCCGGGGACGTAACTTTGGCATACGATCTCCGTTTTGCGTGCACCATACCTTGTTGGAAAGATCTATCCGATCAATACAACTTTTGATATGAGCAACATCGGTCAAATGACCCATGTTTCTTCTAGTTTTCCCAAAAAACATCGTTTAGGGCCTCAAAATGGTTCCGAAATTTCAGGACCTAAGAAACTACTAAAAATATTAAGTTGTGCTAAAACTGAAATACTGAAAGAATTGATGGTGGGGGTTCAAATGGAGTAGGTGGGTGGCCACTAATATCCTCTTGGATCATGTAACATCAAATTTACTATCAATGTTGATTTTTTTGATGAAGTACTATTGGATGTAGTTCCACTCAATGTATGTGGAGTGGTGTTTGGGAGTCCCTATATGTACATGTAGGATAAAATATTCATGTAGAGAGCCAACAATACCACCTCATCAAGGACATAAAATATTTTACCATCAACACACCCAATGGCAAGTCTAAAATTTCATTGGTAAGTTCCAACCAAGTCAAGAAACTAATCAATTCTAGCAAGAATTATGTTTTACTATTTTTAAGAGAACATAATATTGTAGAAGAGTCACTCAGAGGAAAGGCACCCTTGTAGGGGTGCACTAAGGAATAGATGCAACAACAAGAAGAGTTTTTATAGGCATACAATGAAGTGTTCAAGGAGCCTTAAGGGCTAGCACCAAAGAGGGAAGTGGAGCATGAAATTCAATTTTGTTCCCAAACATTGGGCTATACAAGAAGTTTGTTACTGAAGTAAATGAGGTGAATACTCATGTTGAGGACTCTAGATCTTAATTGGGCCATTGAATTGGATTTTTAAATGGCTCATTGGATTTCTATAATGGTGATTACTTCTTCCTCCACCTTTCCTATTCACCTAGAATTAGAGAGTGATATTAAAATCATCCTCCAACACAAATTTATTTGAGTTGAAATGTAATGGTGAAATTATAGAGCTCAATTCAAGAAACCTGTAAGACACAAGATGGTTTGCATTGTAGAGCTAGGCAAGTTTCAAAGTCTTCACAATTCGTACTTCCTTAAAAAAAAAAAAAAATACAATTTTGGATTTGTTTTGTGTTTTTTCATATAATCAATAAAATTAACAACTAAAATAATTTTGTACTCGCATAAGTCACAACTTTACACATAATGTATAATCAAGTCAAAATTTAAAATAACATCACAAAAAATACCTTAATAATAACATTGTAAAATAAAATAAAAAATCTAATACTACACCTTCTCTACCAACTAATTTACGCATTAAGATAGCTCTTTGAATCCATTTGAGATTAAACAATCACATCAATTCAAAACTCATACCATATAGTTAATTTTATATAAAATCATTTGACCTCATTCAAACATTTTTTACATTAAAATTAGTACTTTAATTCAACTTGTTTTACATCAATTTTATAATTATGTTTTACATTAAAATTAGTACTTTAATTCAATTTGTTTTACATCAATTTTATAATTATTTCTAAATTAAAATTGTAAACACGACTGATATCCAAATTATTCTTCAACCTCGATTTCTCCTTTCCTATAAATTTTTTAATGAATATACATTTAATAAACAAGGGAGGCTGCGAAGCAGCAAGTCCCTGCCACTGATTAAAGATTAAAAAAACAAAATAAGTACGGGTGCCAATCATTGCAGCGGGGGTGGCAAGTTTCTTTTGGTGGGCATGTCATTGAATGAATCCAAGCAACTCATTCACGATATCAAAATTTTAGCTAAGAAGTACAATAGGAGCTCTTAGTCATTGAAGCCAATAGTCTCATTTGAATATTCATAGATTATTCTTGCTATTAGCATTTTATATCCTAAAAACAGATATAGTTGCAAATATATCCTGCAAAAGCAAATATCAATATCTAGGAACAAATCTTAGCTTATTCCTGCTATTAGCATTTTATATCCTGAAAAAATGGATATAGTTGCAAATATATCCTGAAAAAGTGAATATCGATATCTAGGAACAGACCTTGATTGATTGCGCTATGATAGAAGCTTAACTAAGAGGATTATAAGAGTTTATTGAGGCAAACAAAAATAGAATTCCCAAGCAAAGCTTGATTTACCTTACACTTAAGCCCATAGATGCAGTCAAAGAGGATAGAGAAGAAATTCCATTCAATTTGAATAGACTGGTTGGGATAGATGGGCTACAAAGAAGAAATTACATTAAGTGTCGGTAGATTGATACTAACAGAAAAAATCCATTTGGTTGAATTGCAATTCCATTTAGTATGTAGATTCGTTATACCCCATAGAATTCATTTGCTTTTATTTCATGTTGTCTCATCTAACATAATGTCAAACAAGTTTTAAATAAAAGAACAACAACATAAGTACAGGACTGTGCAGAGACTTATTAATATATCATATTAATATATGATAGTGTTTTCTTCGATAGATTTTTGAATGTAGCTTTCTCAGAATAAGGCCAAGAGAATATGAGACAGTTCCAAAAAACATATTAGAGCATAGGTTCCACTGCAAAATAGGTGTATGGAGTTGCGAAAGACAACAACTTTATAAAGTGTTGTTTTTCTCTATGATATCACATACTTTTTTAAGCCAATTACAATGAAATGAAGATTTACCAAATCATATTAAAATATTGTTACACTCATTCTATAATTCTGAAATGAACATGATATATAATTGTTTTTATTTAAAAAAATTGTTTAATTAGATTGAATTTCAATGCTGCCATAAATGATAAGGATTAAATCGATGTGAAAGTAATAGCCTCCAGTTGCAATTCACTCATTCTACAATTTTGAAATAAACAATGATATATAATTGTTTTTATTTTAAAAAAATTGTTAATTTTACTAAATTTCAATGCTGCCGAAAATGATAAAGATTAAATAGATGTGAAAGTAATAGCCTCCAATTGTAATTCAATAGAACCTGAGATATAAATTTTCATGTTGAAAACTATGTTATGAACTGCCACTTATTTAATTTATATTATTAAATAGTAACGTGTGTTTACATACCCTAAACAAATGTCATATATGCTTTATACACGTAATCGATATGCATTCAAATGCCCATGCAGGAGGGAAAGAAGTCTCACACCTACAATTACATACGCATTATCATCTTCGTAGTGAAGGCAGAGGCTTAGGCTTCAACCTAGAGATGCATATAAAATATATATAGTTTTTCTTAATCTCTATAGGGGGCGTCCAATTTGGATCCATGTCTAGTAGCGGTGGCAGAATCAGTGATTGGACTAGATTCAGTTGGTTGGATTATGCCTGCTCTACTCTAGCTGCTAGTGCACCGAACTTCTTGTTTAACAACGCCGAACTGCTTGTTTGATATTATGATTTGGCATTGTGTTTCCTTGGTTGGGTCAGCGAGCGCAAGGTGGTGGTGACTGCTTCTGATCGAGTCCTCCCTCAACAGTTTCATGGCGATGGACATTGAGTATGTATTTCCATATGTATTTTTTACCATCTCAAGATCAATTCAAGAGATAAATGCTTTTTAAAAGCCTGTAACGAAAATTTTATGTGCACAAGACTGGTTTTCTCATTCTTCTGTAATAGCTCATAGATTCTAGCAACCATGTAACAAATTCTTGTTTTGAGTTCACAAATGCAATTGCATCATAATTTGGAATGTTACAATCTTCAATTTTGTGACTGAATAAAGAGAACACGATTTCATGTTTAGTATAGATAATATAAGTTGATCTAACAATGTTTCAAACAGAAATCACCTGGTATGGAAACGCTTACGAAATATTTATCTTTCTCAAAAATGATATAGCAATGTTATTGCAATTGATGTCATTGTAATACTAACACTGACAATATTCCAAGGTGAAAAAAAAGCACACATAAAATAAACTTTGACAGAGGTCTGCCATTACGTTGTTTGCATACAAAAACTCAACTAACATACTGTCCAAAATTTTTGGTGATTAGTTTTCCACCATTGCAACAATTGCACAAAACAAAATATCTATAGCTTACATCAAACACAAAAAATCCTATATGTAAATAGATAACCATTACTTGATTGCCTGACTGCTTCCCAATTTATTATGTTTCGGTTGAGATTGTCCATCTTTATTTGCATGAGCACATACTGCGGCTATGTGATGGTCGTTTTCACCTGAAAAAAAAATAGATTGAACTTGTTTTCATCTGAAACAAGAAAATAGATTGAACTGCTTACTTAAAGGTGATTGTTCTAAGAACCTAACATTACTATATCACTACTACTCTACTGCACAAAAAAAACAATAGCTCTGTAAGAAGAAAAAATGCAAGTATATCTGAATCATGGCTCGTCGGGAAACAACATAGAGATGATCTATGGTCAATCTGACACACAGTGAAGAAAAAGAATGTATACCCAGCTAGAATTCATTAGACATGAATCCCTGAAATCAAAAAGAGAAAAATATGTGTACATCTATGTATAATAAAAAATACCAGCATAGCTAGTCGTAGACCTGGTTTAAACACCACCCTCATCAGCTGTTTCTGAGTTTGATGCAGTAGATTAAGCCATCGATTCAGCCATTGACGCAGTAGCTTAGTTGTAGACCCATAACTATATCCACCAGTTTACTTAGTTGAGACCCAGTAGCAAATGCAGAATGTACAGTGTTCCCCTCCAAATACTTTTATATGTACAATAAAACATGCATAATTGTTAAACCTAAAATGCGGATAGAGAAAATCAGGCACTGGGGTTTGGGAATGTATAATAAAACTTGCATAGATGTTATTTTCGATAGTTTCTCCAGAGTTTCACCAACTAAAGCACGGAAAGAGAAAATCTCTCAGAATGGGCACTGGAGTTTCAGAAAATGAATGAATGGGGCCTGGCTAGCTATAGATCTCGTACTCACCTAATGGTGCATGGGCTTAAACAAGTGGGTGACAATACATGAAACAAGTGGTCAAGCGATGCCGTCACAATACATGCAGATAGCCATAGTTTTGTCTTGACAAGTGTTCAAGCGGTGTCTGTGTTACTACATGCAAATATTCCTTGTTATTTTGCCTAGCTAATACCCATGGCATAATACCCATGGCATATTTAATGGTTGAATTAATGCTAACATTAGTTCGGAAATTCAAAATGCTAACGAAACAAGTTTGGACGAGTTTAATAAACAAGATTTGTAACAAACATTAAATGTCAGCGAAGTAATGCTAGCATTACTTCACTTGATCTCATATGCTCATACATGGTAATGCCAATGCCCTGCACTTCCGTTGCACTTACCCTAAGTTTGGAAAGGTCTGGCCTCGATATGAGGCCAAATAAGACCTCCGAATTGTTGATTGGCTCTTACAAGCGGCAGGGATTAAAAATCAATAAAAACTTTGGTTATAATTGATCAACACTCGGCTTATATTTAAAAACTTTGGTTATACTTGCGCTGGACTAATGCTAACTTCATGAAATCGATTACAATAGTCCCTGCCATGCCGCAGGTGGCAGGGACTAATAAAATACCGTGAGATATGCTAACTTATTTATCTTCATTGAAGTGTGATTGATGCTGTTGAACATAACAATGAGTTAGACATGCTAAGTATTGGGCAAACCCTCTCGTGCTCTTTGAGCGACATGGTCAAACGTTATTATAATTTTTAAGTGATTATTACTTCTTCGTAAGTGAGTTGAGTTAGTGCTAATATTCTTGAATATGTGTACCTTCTTTACTTTTGATACCTTTGGGGTCAAAATGAATCTCTCTTTATTTAATTATTAATTACAATTAGTGGTAATTATAATTATTTATTTTAATATTATTATTTATTTTGTTTTTATATGATTTGACGAATCTCAAGATTGTCAGGAGAATGGACCCTGTGACTTCTTAATAGCAAATGTGCTTTAACAATATGAATTTAACCAATTGAGCTATATATAAATAGAAATGTATAGAAGCATTATATGTTAAATTATCAATAATAATTAAATTTTAAAATGATGGACAAATTAGTTACTAAATTGATATATAAAATTCCTCTTACTTTGTGATATAAGGGATCATTTTTCTTTTAGAAATTTGACTATTAAATTTTATGGACGACAACAGTTTATGGATGTGCATATACTCTACTAGAGTATGGATGTGTACATACTCTACTCAGATTACTAAATTTTATAGAGATACAAATACTCTACCCAACTAAATTTCATAGAGATGTACATACATTATTCCATATGAATTTAAATATATATTTTCTTAAAAGAAAACACATTCTTAACCATTAAACCTATTTAAAGAAATGATAAAATATCTTAATTATATCAATATTATTTATATGTATAAATGAAAATATATCTTTAAATAAAAAAAACTGTTAATTCAAATTCTAATAATTTTATATTAAGATTTAATTTTTCAAAAATATTATATTAAAATGATATTTTTATGTTCCAAACATCTTTAAATTGAGAGGGTCTCTCCAACCTAGTATGGAAGAGATGTTGTAATGCCCAATTATGTTATTGGTATGTTATGCTATCTAAATATTTTGACTCAATCAAATTACCAGTAGTTTTTAAAATCCAGGTTTTGACAACCCGTGGTTTCTCCCATGGTATTCTTCTCTAATGTAGCATATTTAAAGGCATAAAATTCCAATTATTTTTCATTTTTTACAAACATGTCTTCATTCCAATTATCTAAAAATTGTGGTAAGCTATTGAGTTATTTATCTTATGGTGTAGCTTTAAACCAATGTTAGGTTAATAATATTCTTCTCCAAGGTTTTTCGATGACTAGATCTACTCCTACTCTGATCCAACCATAAGTATTTTATGTGTATTCCTTTTCCATAATATTAGATTAGAGGTAGGAAAAGGTTTGACATTAGATTTTCCTTCCATGAGAAAATATTCGGCATTGGATGCTAGAAGAGAAGTTATTAATATTGTGGAGTTGCTTTAAATTGATTTTAGGTTGGTAATCTTATTCTCTGAGGTATGTCAACAACTAGATCTTCTCCGTCTTCAATCCAATGGTCTAGATTTATTTCCTAAGGTTTATCCTTTTCGAGACCATTGGTGGGGAGGTTTTGGTGTCAAAGTATTGCTGCTCCACAACCACGTAATTGGGAAATTTCCCTTGACTTGCATCGTGCTTGAATTCTAATGAATAAGGGTGGAAATTTCCAATACACTTGAGTTTTCTGAGATTTTTATAGAACTTAGTGGTCACGATGTTCTCGTAATAAATCTGAAATGATTCAAAGATTTTTTTTGTGGTATTCCTCTATCTATAGCTTGGGGGTATTGTTGGCGGCTCTCTGCGAAGTCATAGAATGAGCATAGATTCTATTGGGTTGATTCAAAGTCAGGACTACAGAAAACCATTGATCGAATACAAAAATCTCATTTACGAGAGTATTATATATGGAAAAGATCTCAGACCTAAAGCCATTCACGTTGGCATGATTTTCATTAATGGAAAAGGAGAAGAAAAGAAACAAAAAGGCAAGGAGCAGTAGAAAGGTATGCATGAGAAAGGAACATAGGAGCAACAAGGCAAAGGAGCATCAACAGGTGATATGGCATGGTGATATGTCGGTGATATGTTGACATGTTTGCATATGCTTACTATCATGGCATGTTGGCATGTTTGAATATGCTTAATATCATGGCACAGTTGGTGCAGGAAATTCTTGCATATGGTGTGTTGATGGCTTTGATAAGTAATGATGAGTTGATGTAAGTAAAATCATAAAGGAGTTATAATATTCTTGGATAATGTTAAATATATTGTTTAGTGAAGAACTTATAGTGACACTAATTTGTTGTTGAGTTGAATTTTTGTGATTCAAGGCAAAACTCCATAATAGAAAATGCAAGACTCCATGACAGCACATGAAATACTCCATGACAATAAAGGAAAAACTCCAAGCACCAAATGAAAGACAAGTCTCAAGGTTATCGAGCTAATGGCATGAAGAAAATATGGCTTTGATCATATTGATTACTTTGGAGAGTGAAGTTTCATACATGAGCTTGCATTGCTTTCGTATGTTGTGTGCAAATTGTTTGCATTAGAGAGTGCTTGCACTATGTGCATGAGTTTTAATATTATAATGTTACCTTTGGAATTATGTTGATATTGGTGTACCTAATCATTATAGATGGATGAAATAATATGTGGTGGAGCACTTATTTATGTTCTAATATTCGAAATATGAATAGCTTGGAAATGAATGAGTGGAAGGGAAAAAGTCAAGCCTGTTCACTTCATATTCTTATGAGGAATACAAAAAACTAGTAAAATATCTTCATAAAAGATGTTATTTTGGAAGGAAAGGTGATGTTAGAGAGTTGGAGAATATGTGAGAGTTGATTGAGGTATTATGCATTAGTTTCTTGGCACATATGAAGTTTATGTGAAGCAAATTTGAAGGGAAGAAGGGGCATAAATTAAGATGGAGATATGCAGAGTTTATGACCAGGTAAACCAACACATTATTGTTTCTTGTTTATATCATGGGATTGTAGTCTCCTTTCAAGTTGTGGCTTGATAAATATCTAGTTGGAGCTAGTTGAGGCAAGAGCCTATTGTGGGTTGTAGCCTGCAAAAAATATATAGGAGTTGGAACTTCCTTGCTGTTGTAGCTTGTCGAAAAATTGTAGTAACACCCTCATGTAGGTTGGAGCCTACAGAAAATAAGATGTAATAAGGAGTAGGAGATTTCCTTTGCATCACAACAATAATAAAATTGTGGTTTTCTCCCTTTATGGGTTTCCACTTATACTTGGTGTCAATATGTGTTGTTAATATGTGTTGATGTGATGTTTTGGTTTTCTTATTACTTGTTGTTCACATATTCAATCTTCTGGTCATTATTTGTTAAGTTTATCATGTAATATTTTATTTAATGATTTTAATGTCCATGAATGGAATGAACTAATTCACCTCCTCTCTCAATTTAGTCAAGTTTTCATAAACACGTATCAGATCTAGTTCCTTCATTTTAATCCTAATAGATTGAAGGTAGATATGGTTGAATCGTGGAATACCAAGGTGTACCTGTTCTTAGTGCATAAAAATATCATGAATTGAGAGATAAGGTTAAAACTAAACTAATATCTTATGGGCTTCGTGTATGGAAGCTTGTATGTGATGGATAGTGTACAAAAATGGAATTCTAAGGAAAAATGTGTTGTGTATAAAAATATTCATCATAAGGATCTTGATACAATAATAGACTTAAATTATGAAAAATAAATATGGGATGGATCGTAGCTCATGCATGAAGGAGACAAAAGTAGTTTCATTGTTAAAAAGGAGAAGAAAAAGAGCAGGAAGAAAAATTTATGTCAAAAAGAAAATGTTCAATAAAATGAAACATGTTCTGCACCTGATTCTCATGAAGGAAATTTAACTAAAGAACAAACCAAACTTGACATAGCCTTGGCTGAAACAGAAATATTGAAGAATGAGAACGGAGACTATAAGAAACTATTGCAAATATGTGATGAAAGAGAACATAAAATCAAGGAATAAATTGTAAGCCTGAAGACATATCTTGAAGAGGAAAGGAGAACAAAGGAGATGATTAATAATAAGATAAAGGAGAAAGAGGTACAGTGTGAAAGATTAGAGTCCAAAATTATTTCAGCTGGAAGAGATTTAGATGAAAAGAACATGTTTTGTAAGTAGTTACTAGGAGAGGAGAGTGCATCCATGAAGGAATCAGAAGAAAAGAGAAATAAATTGAAGGCAGTCATAGAGGAAAATGAAGTAGCCCTAAATATATCATTAGAGGAAGGTACAAGCAGAGTGAATAGAAAATAAATAGAAAAAACCAAGCAGAAACAAAAATAGCCAAAGAATTAGTCAAATAAAATGATGCTTGCAGCAAGGTCATATCCTCCTAGAGATGATTTGAATAAATTCAGAATATCTCAAAGGAGATTGTTTGCTCCCTTGAAAGACATCAAATTTTTTTCTTGCCATGAACCTTGTCATGTAGCAACAAAATGTAAGTTAAATAAAAGCAAGTTTAATCAGCAGAAGATGCACCAAACAATACGGCTCCATTAAGCAAGCAAACAGAAAAGACAACCATACATCAGCTACACAAAAAACTTCTATGGTTATTTTTATTTGAGCAATGAATTTGGACATAGAGCCATTGAATGTAAATTGTATGCAAAGAAGAGCACAAGAGTACACACACCATTTTTTCCATCTCTTACTAAAATAAGGTGTTATTTATGTAGAAATCTTGGACACAAATCCAAAGAATACAAACTAGATAATACCCTAAAAAAAATCTAGACAGATGACCAAAGCTAATCAAAGTAGAAAAAAGTTGGATAAAAAAGAAATGTATAAAGTAGAAATAATTGTACTAAAGTGTGGAAGAGGAATAATAAAGAACAACTAGTGACCAAGCTTGATCTTAAGGGGAGTTACTCAAGGAAACATTGAAGAAGCTAATTAGTGGTAGAGAAACAATTATGAAATGTGAAGTCTCTCAGGGGGAGATTAGCCTATCATGAAATAAAAATTTAGTGTTTATTGATGGTAAGCCTAGTTGAAGATGATAAATTAAAATATGAAAACTAAAAATTACTATTGCCTCAATGTTATGTTAACTACAAGGAAAAGACCCTCTAGCGAATGTTTTTGAGGAACCCTTTATAAAATGACCCAGATATCTGTTTGTAGTGAAGGTCTCTAGAGGAGGTTGGCGGGCAGATGTTTTTCTGCAGTGCATTTCTCATCATAAACCACACCAGTGATTTTTACTCAAAAAACACCGTTGCGTACTAAAAATTGGCACACCGAGACACCGTGCTCTTTGTACAAACCTGCCTAATGTGTCTAAGTACTATAGCGCATCGATGCTCTATGTATAAATAGGCTCGATGCGTTTCCGTAATCTATTGCACCGGAACGACGTGTGGTGCGCCATCGATAATACCACCCGATGTGTCTCAAAAACCCACACACCGAAACAAGGTTAAATAATAAAAAATTACCGATCGTAAAAACGATCATTTTTACTTCTTCAGTGCTCCAAACCTCTCAAGCACTAGTGTGATTTTTTCTTGTGTGAGGTGCCATGCCATCAGTGCTCCCATTGCATGCATTGTTGTCGTTCATTTCCCACCTTATGGAGTTTGAATTTTCGAAAACGATGGGAAAATTTGGTTTCTTCAATTCCTAAGAAAATATGCCTCCTCGATGTGAAACTGTATAGCTATTCTACTTGTTTCTCAATAACTAAACGTTTTAGCAGATTATATTTTGAAAAAAAATTAAAATTAACAGTTAAAAAATAAAAAATTATGCGCAGTGTGCTCGAGTCGTTTAGCTCGCACCATTAGTAGTGCTGCCTATAAATTTACAGGTCGCACTGCGAACGGTTTTAATGGAAACCGTACCAGGTACTAGTGCGGTACCGAAAAACCGTGCATCGTGAGTAATTTAAAAAATAACATGGTAACGCGGTTGTTTAAACGACCGCATTGTTGACTATGTACTAGTGTCGCCCGATAGCATTACATAGTCAATGGTGAGGTCGTTTACGGGACTGCACCGTTGACCATGTATTATTGTTGGGCGATGTGTTGACCAAACTCTCTTCCCCAGGGCAGATAGTTAGGTCCATGCACCGCCTTCCCAACAACATTACATGGTCAACGGTGTGGTCGTTTACAAGACTGTACTATTGACCATGTATTATTGTTGGGTGGTGTGTTGACCAAACTATCCACCCCGGGGCAGATAATTTCGTCAATGCACCACAAAAAGATATTTCCATATTTTTCAATACACTTGGATTTTCCATGCGCGTAGACTGTGGTGTGCAATAAAAAAGTAAGCACCAGTACCGGTGCGTGACTATTTTTTGGGGCGCATCGACTGTTTTTTTTCAAAAAAAATTATATATATATTTTTAAATACATTTCTCATTTAATAAAAAAATGTATTTAATATGTGACTCATTGAGCGATGTCAACGGAGAGAACAAAGTGAACAACAAGAACATATGGAGGACCAGTATAACGTGATTCAAATGTGGGATGAACAAGAGAGGGAGAAACTTTTGTACCTCGCCCTATTACGATAGCCACCGAATTTCTCCTAAGGGAGGTAGGCCTCCTCAAGTTCTACAAGGAGGCTACATCCCTGAAGGGTCATAGTGGGTTATTGGGACAACTGATCTTCATGTGGGATGCCCACCGATAGGCTTTCTGAGTCGGTCCTAGCCAGTGGTTCGCGCCCACTAAGAAGGAAATATATTTTATTACTGGCCTATCTAGGAGAGGGTTAGATTTGCCTCAGTTCCCATATGTCCCCGTCGGTGATGCAGCAGGGAGTTAGTTGGCATACTCCCTAAGATACATTAGGGGTGATATGGTTTCTCCTGTAGATTTTTAGGTGTCCAATGGTCAGTTACGTATTGCTTCGTTTGGTGCAGAGGAGGTGAGGTGCCTCTCACTACTGCTGACGACCATTGCACACTATACCAGTGATGGTCAACACATTAGTTTCCCACTTTTATTTTATGTTGATTCTTTATGCCAGGCGCCATGACTTGTGAGATGGTCTGTGATTTTTGTGTGGCAATTTTGTATAGCATTATATAGATTTCATTCTTAAAAATGTGGAAGGTTGACCTTCCCTTTTGCTTCTGATTTATTTTGTTTATTTTTTGAGAGGTTTCCTGAGACGAGATGTGTTAGTCTCCTGTATTATACAGTGTGAATAAATGATTATTCATTTTCTATAATCTCTTGAAAATAAATTTTCCTCACTATCATTTATTTTCAGAAATCTCACTGCCTTCATTATTTTCCATTTAACCTATTCTCTATCACTCGTTTTACCTGTTCATATCACCCTCTTACTTTGAAATTCCATGTTTTGACCTTAAAACCTTCATTTGTACCCCTTCCCCTACCTAAGACCGCACTCCCATGGCTAAAAACCTCTCCTATTCATTCATTTCCCTTTATTCCATCAAAACAATGTAAAAAACATTTTTTACATTGTTTTAAAACTAAATTTTATTATTTGGGCCACACCATTTAAATAAAACCCTATTTTATTTAAATTACCCGACCCTGTTATATTAACCTCCCTACACCCCTTATACGCTTTAAGCACCCGCTTTAAACCCCTTACTCTTCGCTTTCATGTAACCCGGCCCCCCATACATTAAGCGCTTTCACTTTAACTTACCCCGGGCCCCAGTTTATGAAAAACACTGCTTGTAATAAACTCCCCACTTCGTTATACCTCCCGGCCCCACCTCCTAAACCTACCTATGGTCGAAATCACCCAACCACCATCTCATCTTCTTCGCTAGATCCAACGACCCACACGCCCTATCGCAGATCTAAAAACCCAACTTTTAAACACCCTTCGACCTTGCAAAATGGGCGGTATTCACGCCGTCCCATCCTGCCACACGTCGCTCCCTCTGTGGTATCACATGCCTTCCGCCCAATACCGTTTACCACCTATGCCCCATGCGAAAACCACCAACCCGCCCTCGTGCCATAACCTTAAACCGCCGACCCATTTTAATGTTGAAGCCCCTGTGTCTCTGCGATAAACCCCGATCCACCATATAAAACCCCTACTACGTCTCTGAAAACAAATAAATCCACCATATCCAGACTTTGTCCATAGCGCAAGTTTTCAATTAACGAATTTATTTTTATTGTGCAGCTGATCGATGTAGAAAACACATAATTTGTTTTTCTAAGTCCTAAAAATTGTTCAAAATAAGCTCTCTAGGTGACGGCCCAACAACTTTGTTTATCAAAAGGACGAGGAGCGCAAGATTAATTTGAAACAACAATGGATCATGACAATTGATGATCATTCAATTACTCCAAAGATAGTGAGAATTCTTCAATGGACAGGATAAAGGAAAAATGAGAAATTCACAGTGGCTACGCAGAGATAAAAGGCAAATGAAAAACAGAGTCAGAGGACAGTGAAAGATAAATGGGATTAAAGTTTTAATCACAAAGTTAAAGGTAAAAGACATGGTTAGAAGACAGAAATAAAGACAAAGCACAGATAAGAGAGGGTTAAAAGAGAGATTATAGTAACCCAAAGCAGTCAAAGAGAGATCAGAGATAGAAAGAGAGTTGAAAAGAAAAATCCAAGTTTAAAGATAAATCAGAGGTTAAAGGACAAATGAAAGGCAAATCAACAGAGGAAGACAGATTCGAATGACAAAAAAAAATCACCATTTACTTCTTCATAATCACATTGGCCACCTACAGCCACATTTTGATTTAAGACAAGCTACTTCAGTTAATTATTTCAGTCAGAGATATTTTAAGTAGCTTAGAAGTTATTGTAAAAGTTAATGAAAAGCCAAAAAGTCAAAAATATCCTAAAGTTAGCTCAACAGTTAAGTTAGAAGTTATTATTACAGAAAGTTAGTCAGTGATATTTTGCCTTGGTCCTTGCATGGTCTCAAAGGTCAAAATTACATTTACTCTGTAATAAGTGCAGTCTGAAACCCTAGAATAGGATCACCTCCTCATATGCAGATAAATACTACATGTATTGTTCATTATTATTGTTGGTTGGTTGGCTAGTTAATGAGCTGTTAGGTTAGATTTTGATCAGACTCTGAGTTGCAAAGATTGTTGCATTGGAGCATTGTAAATGTTTGGACATCAGTAATAAAAGCACATTCACAGGATTCTTGAGCTATGCTAATGGTGATGTTATCTCTCTTTTTTAATGTTTCTCTTATGTTTTCCATGTTGTCCTTCATTTCTCTAATAATAGAACAAAAATTTTAGGTTTATATATGTTGTTTGGGCACCTTAACTCTGTCTATTTCTTTTATGTTTATGTTTTGTTCTACAAGTTCTGCTTAGAGAATTGAGGGGTGTCCTACTCTTTAGTTCCACCTAGCTTGTTGTCTTGAAGTTTAATTAGTAGATTTTAGCTAAAGAATTCAAGGTTTGCCCTACTCTTTAGTTTTTCTTAAACTGTTATTTTAAAGGTCTTCTTTGAAGTTTGATTAAAGAATTCAGGGGAGTCCTGCTCTTTAGTTTCACTGAACTATTATATTGAATGTTTTCTTTGTCTGAAAGTAGTAACTAGAGAACTCAGGGGTGTCCTACTCTCTAGGATTTCTGGATTATTGTCTTAAGGTTTTCTTAGTAAAGATTAATTAAAGAATTCAAGGGTGTACTTCTCTTTAGTTCCTCTTAAATATTTATCTCAAAGGATTTTATTGTTGAAGTATAGTTAAAGGATTCTTAATTTCCCTTTAGTTTTATTGAATTCACAACTTACTGTCATTTCATATTTCATCTAAACTAAAAAGATCCACTTGATATAGTTATCTTGCCCTTTGAAAACCCTTTTAGATTTGATGTACAATTAAATCCTTTTATGACTCCATAGCCCAATGGATTAATGCTTCTCATAGTCTATCTATTCAATTGAAACAATCAATCAATTAATCAAACAATCAATCAAACAAAACAAACAATACCAAAACTTCATAACTAGCCTAAAATCAGAAAACATAAGCATAAAGGTAAATCAAGTAATCATAAACATAGAGAGAGCCCTCTCTGAGCCCAGGAGGGCTAGGTCCTTGGACTCCAAAGTGGTCTGATGTGGTTCCCTGCAGATTTGTTTTTCCAATCTTGCAAATCACGAGGCGCCAACAAGGCCTACTTTAGTTCGGCAGCCTCGTAGGCCGATGTTGCATGTATGGATGTAGATGTGGGGCCAGATGATGCCCAAGAGGGGCCATTTTGACTTTCCTGCCAGGACATCTTCTGATGCGCTGGAGTTTCTATCCAGTGTTAATGATCACTTGTTTGTTCTGGTGCCATGTCCATACGCTGATTTGGATTGGCGAGGGTGTACCAACATCCTCTTCACACAGGATGAGCCACTGGATGTGAGAGGTAATATTACTATTTTATTTAAATTAATATAGTTTTATTTTATTGTCTTAATTAATTAATTATAATTAATAATTTATTCTAACACATTCTTTAACTTTTTTTATTAAATTGTTTAATGAAAATGTATAATTATTTTTCTCTTCTATATATTTTGTAGATATTGGGACATTCATTGGGGAAATGATTCCTCCCCCACTGAATGACCAAGGTGTATATGTTGGCGAGGAGATGGTAGAGGTAGAGGATCAGGGTCGTAGACCTAATCCTGATCGGGTGTAGATACTTGTGGGTGTGAGGCATAGGTTGGACACCCGATTTAGGATAGAGTTGGGCAACCAACTCTGTCGACTCCTAGTTACTGAGGGAGTCCTCCCGGCTACAATCTGAGATATTCAAGCTGATCATAGGCTCACACAGCTCTGGAGAGGCATCCCCCACGATATGATGACCCTCATGTGTCATATCATTGGAGTTTCTAGAGCACTGGCGTGGGCGAGGAGGGGTAGGCATCATGGAGATGCATGAAAGAGCAACGCCTCATCTGATGATCATGATCATGAGGGGAGTGATCATCATTCTAGTACTCCACCTCATCCTCCTTCACCTCCCATGAGATATCATGATGAGAAACCAGCATCCAGTCATGATTAGCAGGCATCGCCTGAGTGGTTTGTACCATCTCAGCACACACCTAGTCCTGAGTAGGCCCCTGGTCCTGAGCAGGTAGGTCCATTTAAGGAGGCAGGTCCATCTGAGCAGGCCGCACCATCCACTGAGTAGGCTGCACCATCAATGAGTCATCAACAGGAAGTTCTTGAGCAGACTGCACCATCGATTGATCGGTAGTCACCTTCGGAGTAAGCATGTCATCTATTTGAGCATGAGGCTGCACTATCGAGTGAGTAGGCCTCGAATAGTACTAGTATTGATGTACCACTAGATATTTGACATTTATATGCTGTTATATTACAGTTGTATATTTTTTACACTATATATATATATATATATATATATATATATATATATATATATATATATATGGTCCATGTATTTTATGTTCATGTTGATGTACTTAATTTACATGTTGGTGTTCATCATGATGTGTATATTGTTAGGTCATGTTACATATGTTCATTTATTCTGCTTGTGGATAGATGTGCATGTGATAGCAGTTATTTGGCATCAGATGTATATTTGATGTTTGTGTTGTCATGATGTTATACAATGTTTGTGTTTTGTTAGATGATCATGATCACGATGATTAAATGATGTTATCGGATTTGAATGTGTATTTCAGTTGAATATGATGTTTGTATGATGGTTATCATGATCATGATGTTTATTTTTAATATTAAATCATGATATTTATTAAATATTATGTCATGATTGTAACTGAAATTGAAATTTTAATTGTAATTGTAATTGTAAATGCAATTGTAATTGTATGTAAAATATTTGTAAAATTTGAATTGTAATTGTACGTAACTGTATTGTGAAATTGTAAAATTGTAATTGTATTTGTATGTATTCATGTCATGATTCAATTTTATTAAAATTGTAAAATTTGTACATTTGTAAATTTGTAAATTTGTAAAATTCTAAAAATGTAATTGTAATTGTATGCGTTGTGATTGTAATTGTAATTGTATGTAAAATTGTAAAATTCTAATTGTAATTGTATGTGAAAGTGTAAAATTCTAATCGTAATTCTAATTGTAATTCTATGTAAAATATTTGTAAAATTGTAATTGTAATTGTAATTGTATGTAAAATATTTGTAAAATTGTAATTGTGTTGTGAAATAATTGTAATTTTAATTGTAACTGTATGTAAAATTGTAAAATTGTAATTTTAATTCTAATTTTATGTAAAATATTTGTAAAATTGTAATTGTAATTGTATGTATTGTCATCATTCAGTTTTATTTTATAATTTGTAAATTTGTAAAGTTGTATGAATATAAATAATTGTAAAACAATAAAATTACAATAATGTGAATTTTTGTAACATAATAAAGTTTAGAAAATAATGCAAATAAATTCATGTTTAGAATTATCATTATTTTATTATGATCTTACATACCGAAAATAACATTATACATTTTGAAGATATCATTCACACACATTTAAAGCAATCAAGTAATTGCATTATTTTAGGAATTGACATTATAAAACAAAAGAACTTGATATAGTGCGTCATTGTTTTCAAGATCAACATAATTTCAAATTATCAAGTGAAATGACTTTATCATTAACACAATGAAAACTAATCAATTCAAAATACATATTATAATGTTTCGAAAAAAAGAGTCTTAGTTATAAGGTTAAGTCCTATTCTTTATAAAAACCCACCTTAAAAAGTATAAATGATGAAATAATACATGTACCATATCGCTCTCAATTCTCATGATCACCCTCATTATCTTCCAGCTCGCTTGGCATGATAACACTATTGTTCTCATAAATATGTTTTGATCAAGGGTCATGTCTCAATATGAACCACCAACCCCTATCCAACACATCTAGGTAAAAAAACACTTGGTTGCAGCCTTTGGGGAAAGCACAAGGCTCCTTAGCTTCATCCCACATCTTTCTAGATTTTATACATATTAGCCTACTATCGTGATCTTCCTTTACATTATTCTGATCAAAAGTGTACTACCACTTGCACCTAAAAATAACACGTTGGAAAGAAGATAAATCCACTTCAATGATCTCTTGTATCTTTCTGACGTAACCTAACGTCGCTCGTACTAGGTTTTGATCATGGTGGCTAGCTCAACTAGATTGATCGAAGTCGACTTCCACTCCACAGTCTTGTGTCATGTGTCCATCATCGACAATTTCTGTGTGAAAATGGTGTCTATACACCCACATATATGGGAACAAATTCACGTATAAAAAAGTTAAACAAATCCTAGTGTCATGTATCTTATAATAACCCAATTGTTAAAATATGAAATATAGATGTTACATTTCAAAGGTTCATTATTAATTTTAAAATGTACATAGATAGATTATTACCAAGTGGGTGCACCCAATCCCTATGTTTAGCGCATCCTCTTCAACATGCAGGTAACGATTGGTTGCATCGTATTTCTCTCTGATTTGGTTAGAAACCCAACTGTTGGGGCATATAATTTGCATAATTTATTTTAAATGATTGGGATAAGGCACACTTATACCATTCAACCGTCTGAATTCTTCCCTATCACTATCCCATTTCATCCTCTTCTTTTCATACAATGCAACCCATGCTTGTGTCACTTCTGAATTGTAAAGAACGAATTTATTGATTGCTTCAATTTATACATTCGCTAATGAAATAAAACCAATATATAGTACATATGAGATCGAAATATACATTATATTGATGTTCAACATGAATATTTACTTTGTTGAAATTTTAAAAATTATAAGTCACTTACTCTTTATCAAGCGCCTTTTGGAGCAACTCCCCTTCTCTTTTGTCTTCATTCCTTTCATCGTCCCAAATCACTGCACCTAGTCTATTTTCAATCTGCTTGATTTACTCACTGGCATAATAGAAAGACTCATATGATATGTACCCCTTTTCCATAGACCCCTTGGGTTTTCCCCTTTTTCAAACAAAACCTTTCAATTTCTTCATGTACCTATCTAAGAAGAACATCCAATGACAAGAAACCACCCCAACTAATTCAACCTCATCTACTAGGTGGATTATAAGATGAACATGCAAGGCCATGAAACTCGTCGGTAGTTCCTTCTCAAACATACAAACAATCTCAACTATCTCTTGACACCACCGTAGAATTCTAGCCACATGAATCTCCTTTGACGTGATCCAATATACAAATACAAATAATTTATATATGACACTTCCTAGGTCTTAGGGGAAGTCACGTTTCACACACCCACACAGGGAAAAAGGATAATGACACTGCAAATTTATACACATGCAATAATATACAAAATTAGTTATGTTTTATGATCCCTGCATGGGATAAAGTTTATTAATATAACAAATAATAAAATCATGCTTTTGATATTATACATACTCTTAGAATATTCAAATGGTCATGTGATTTCAACCCTGAAAAATAGTCATCCACGGTGTAGCAGCACCATGGTGAAGACCCATATGAAGATGGCACCCTCATGCCCATTATGACTTCATTTTCCAAAGGAAGATAATATTTTTTTAAAATCCATGGGACATCACCTTCTTTGAAATACCAATTAGAGGGACCAGTAGCCTCTGATCATGTACTTTCTAATTTTCTTGGCCAATGTTTCTTTTTAGTTTTTGAAGTAATAAGATCTTTGCTAACAATCAATGTGCCACTTTGTTTCTATGATATGTGCCTCCATAAAGAAGATGAAACATTTTTAAATATATTCATGGGATCTAATAAGTGGGTAATCTTAAGATGCTCCCGATATGGGAGGTTATAAAGGATATATTTCCTTTTCATCCCAATGGGAAATTTCTCAACATAGGTGTTGAAGAATTCTGGATCATCGAACATAGGCTCTCCATTTGAATCAAACATTTCTATGAACTCCTTCTCCTTCTCTCTCTCATATGCTCTAATCCTTTCAGTTGGTGTCGTTATTGGAGGTTGTTGGGTTCTCTCTCATTTACCATTGAAAGTAGATGTTGCTCTTTTGTAAGGGTGTTCTTCTGGGAAGAATACCCTAGAGCAGTCATACACTGGCTTTCGTAGGTCATTGGACCATCTAGCTTTTAGAGAAGGTCCACAAGATTTACATCCAAAATACCCTTTTGTTACAAGACCTACGAAATTATTGTATACAATATGCATGGAACATTAAATAATATCATGAATATCAGAACAATTACAACAAATTATATAAATAATATGTGAATTAATATTGTTATGTATAAAACAAATCAATAAGCATGTAATTTACCAGAGCAAACTCCTAAGCCTGGATAATCATGTGTCGTGTAAGCACATATTACATACAAAATAAAACTCCTCTCTGTTGCGATGGGTCTTGATACATCATATATATTTATCCCATCCCACAATTCCTTCAATTCATCTACCAGTGGTTGTGAGTATACATCCATATTCTTCACTTGTATTTTACTAGGGACTATGAGAGCCAACATAAAATGTTCATTCCTCGAGGAAAACCATGGGGGTATATTGTTATTCATTACTACTACAAGCCAAACAGAATAGTCAGTGTTTTGGAAGGAATATTGATTGATGCCATCCATGTCTATGTTGAGCGTAGACTTCGTACTTCATCCTTCAATTTTTTGGGCCATGTATCCTCTATATGCTTCATGGCTATTAAATCTTTTGGGATTCACATAACTCCCAACTCACTTCTATGTGAGGAATTCCATCCCTACAACATAGCTTTTTCTTTGCAATGAAAGAGCCTTTGAATCCTTGGGATTATAAGCATGTGCCTCAATATCTTAAAATGAGGACCACGTGATTTACCGTTCCTTTTTTATTTATCATACCTGCCATGCCCACATTTTGGACATATCTCTTTGTCTGCATATTCTCCTCTATATAGAATAAAATAATTTGGACATGCATGATCTGATATGTACTCAACACCCAACATTTTCAAAAATTTCTTTGCCTCTTCGCAGCTATCGGGCAAGACATAATCACTCGGAAGAACCTTATATTTTAATAACCTATAGTTGGTCATGGAAAATATTAAATTTACATTAATACCAACATAATTATTAACGTTAATAAAATTGACCATTTGTAATGTTCATTATGTGATTATATTTCTCAAAATATAAGGGAGGACTTGATGGTCAATTACCTCAAAATTTCCAAGAAACATGCATTCAACAAGCCAAAATTTGCCTTCAAGTTGTACAGTAACATTGGTGTCCCCAACTGGGTAGACTTTGACTGACCTCCAAGTCAAAAGAGAGGGGTGGTGGAAGCAAATTAAGGCTTTTGAAAATTGTATTAGCTATATGAGCATTATCTCCTAGCTAATCATCATTCTAGAATGCATCTAACAACATTGTCTCCATGGCAGTCGTATCCCTTAAGTAATCATCCATACAAACCTCTATTTGATTGCCTCCATTGCTAGCTTTTGAAGAACTACTATTCTTGTAGTCATTCCTAATTGGTGAATCTGGACGTAGTGGGAATTGAATAGGTGGTTTATTCAACCATTCTTGGTATCATTCCTCTCCGAGTTTTTCTCTTAATTTATCCTTCTCTTGATTTGAAATTGTCGTGGGGTGCAACGGAATATGGTAGGTAGGTCACTCATCATCACTAGAATCCTAATAATTTAAAAATATATATTTGAACATGATTAGTACAAAATCGATGATATCAATTAGTAAGCACGTCGACAATGCATGATTAATTGGTTTGACATTGAAATAATTACATTAATATACCAAACAATTATTATTACCATCATTGTCCCATGATTGTGGCTAGAAGATGCATTGTTACAATTGGCAAGGTGAAATGGCTGTCCATTTTCATCTACCAAATGCACATTGCGGTATGCTGCTTCTGATAAGAGCTTTTGACGTTTTGGAGTTGTTTGAATATTTTGTGCATATGAACTCGATTATGAATCTGCATGAACCTGCAAATTTGTATACATTAATTTTATTTAGCTCATTGGCATGGATAAAAATAAATAAATTCAATTATATAATGAAAATATAAATAAAATCTGAAGTAATTAACTCTCGAGATGGATAGGGAGAACTTCGCGATGGACTTTGAGAAATATTATGGAACGAGCTGGATTTTGAATAATTTTCCATTTGATGTAATTATGAGATTTTCTCCATGCATTGGAGAAAAATCAACAATAAATTTTGGTGTACATACCTAAAAGTAATTTCGATGCCTTAAAAATTGACTTATTTTTATAGGTGCTAATGTACGGTTAACTGCATGGGTGCGTTTTAGTTACTGTGCACTAGTGTGGTGTTATTAACTGACACACCAGTGCAGTTAATTAAAAAACACACCAAATATCTGGAAATAAAAAAGCACAACTTTATTTTTTAAAGTGAAAACAAAAAACGATGAATTGAAAAATGGGCGCAAATTATTTTCGGAAATCTAATTTCATAAAACAATTCTTTAAATAGTAAATTTTATTCATTATTTCATTATTTTTGCAAAACAAAATCAGGGAATGATTTGCATGAAATACATACCTGGAGAAAGAGAGCATGAGAACGTTGTGGAGCAACGAAATAATTTCGAACAACAACACTATTCAAAGAATCAAAATTTGAAACATCTGGTGATTCACACAAAAACCTTGTAGTATAGTAAAATTGTTAAATTTTATTGTAAAATTATTTTTTTATAGTTTATGTTGGATTTAATACATGTATATTAAAAATCTTAAATTTTAATATGCATTAAAAAAAAAACAAAAAAAATCCATTCTTACATTAAACCCTAGCTTCTTCTTGTTTCTGTGACTTCACAATTAGGTTTTTTCATTTTATATTTATAGGGTTTGTATTGCTATATATATAGGCATATAACATCTAACCCGTGAGACCACTTGTAGAGTCAGATCCCAATCCATGTCATCCCTTGCATGATTTTCTCAAGAACATATTTTTTTAATCGGTGTGCCATGTTTAAAATAGCGCATCGGGCGCGTACTAACAAAAAAATATTGTTTGATAAAAATAGTTTTTTATTAATTTATGTCTATGTTAATCGGTGCCCCAGCTAGCATATAATTCACTAGGTCTCCTTGTTGACAAAGAGTACTATATGGTGTTTCTACTATTTTGGCGATGTGTTTATAAAAACCTACCGCACCGCCTTTGGTGCGTACTTTTTGAAAGTCACACCGTTTTCTTGATTTATTTTTTTTACATGAAAAGTATGTGATTTATTTATAAAATATATTAATGAATGGTATATTATAAGTTTCATATTGATAAATAAATGGCTAACAAGAGACCATGTAACAAAAATACTGATAGCACATCGAGAAAAGAAAAAAAGACAACTTCTTTGTAAATTCTTTACAAAAATTATTATTTTTTTACTATATATGTAAGTTTAACTAATATGTATTATTTACTCTGTATCATTCAGAGCCAAAAAATGATGAAGCTTGATAATGTTATTTTTTATCTAAGACCAGAAAAACGTAAAAGCTTAATGGAAAAATTACAGAAGGATGAATCAGGTGAATGAAAAAACACTATCAATCCAATATGAGTTTTTTTTTCAATTTTCATTAATAATATAATTAAAAATATTAGATAACATGTTTCAAACAATCTATTAATTCACATATGTTTAATTTTCAATAGGGACCAACAAAGAAAAAAATGAATGTTGATCTAAGAAAAGAAAAGAAATAGAACATGCAAATGAAAATGAATTGCTCCGTAGCTCATGTGGAGTGGTACTAGAGGTTAATGAAAGGGAGAAAAACTTTTACAAAACTTTGAGGGATCTAGTGAAATGAATGTATATACATACCTTCTAATTACAATACAAAAATCAATCCAGTGATTCTAAGAACCAGATTTTATTTAAATTACAGGATGAGTTTCTAGAGAATTGGTCAATGAGACATGTCACACTTTTAATAGAAAAAACATAAAACAAAAAAAAGGAATGAAAAAGTAATATTCATTTAAATGTTTTTATAGAATTATATGTATATATTACTAGAAAGCAATCATTTATAAATATCAATTCTGTTATATTTACTTTTCATATATCAATATAAAAATTAAATAGTTTATTGTCATGTTACATTTTCAGGACGATTATGAAAATCTCAAAGGATGAACGAGTTGATATCATAAATATGTCAGTAGGAATGTCCAAAAAGGTGTACAGGAAGATGGTCAAAGAAATGGACATAATTTCATCACACGGGGAGCCATCTCAACAACAACGTGCTTCAAATGTAATATATAATCATTGAATTTTTCGATTAGGTATGATAAATAAACAATTTATCATTAAATATTAATTTTCAAGTATTTTCTTGCAGAAAAGAAAAGAAAATGGAACCCATTCAACATATAAAAGAGGACGACAAGGAAGAAAAGGGTTGATATCTATGTTTGTGAGTAATTGTTACTTCCTTATAACAACTTAACCAGATTTCATTTTTGTATATTTTAAGTTTTTTTACAACAATCATCATTGAATGTCTTCAAACAGGTGCTAACATACAAATAAGAACCATCAGAAGAATTGATTGACATTGGGTTAAATATGGGATGTCAGTATATGTTGGCATATCAGAAATTAATTGTGGAATTTGTAAGCATCTATCTTGTTTTACTTAGCTCTGTCTATAAATAAATAGAACAAAAAAATATTTTAAATTAAATCTATGATTTTTTATGGGGTAAAGAACTTACAGGAAACAAAGTATGGAACTGCGCCAACAAAAGATTTCTTAAAAGATGGCATGAAATTTGGTTTTAAAAAAATGTGTATAGTTCATGAGTCAATCACTATGGTACATTTCTTTTAGATTTACATTGATGTATATTATTTAATATTTCAATTTTCATTATTCTCACCAATGTATATACATTCATTACACTTTATTTTTATGTTTGTATATGGAACTTGAAGAAGAAGAAAACAATCAACACAGTGAACAAAACATTCCTCAAAATAACCCAATTCATGGAAGTAGCTCGAGCAGTGACAACAGTTCCAGCAAATAATGATGATCAATATGTTTGGATATCAAAGCAAGGCGTTTTATTTTTGAAATAATTGTCTGTGAAATCGGACATTTTTCTTAATGTAATAGACATAGTGTCCCAATTGAAAGACAGAGGGATACCAATAACTGTCCCATTTTATATGACAAAGAGTGTCTTATTCATATATATAATAAAATACATTTTACTTTATTCTATTGTGTTCTTCATTGTCGTTGTGAAATGTTACATCACTGATTAAATATATGGATTATTAAATATTACAATGAAGAGATGTGAAATATGATAATATGATATAAAAAATTAATCCAAACATCACATTCAAATGCACTCGTAAAAATTTAATTGATATGAATATTGTTACAAGATATGTGTCGACTTTTGATGAATAATGAATTTTTAAAAATAACAATAATTGCACTATGATACGCCGATATTTTTAAAAAATATAAATGAACACTTATGCGTGTTAGTTACTCCGCATCGGTGCGTTTGTATGATAATGCACACTGGTGTGTTTGTATGACCTATGGGAACCGCACAAATACCAATACCAATTAGAACACCCGGTGTGCTTTATCAAAGACTACCACCCAAGCGGTCCCATACGCATTGCGTGCACCGATATGGTTTTCCTTTAATGTGTTAGTGTGTTTTTATAACTTAATGGCCTTGTGTGTTTTATCACCAAGATGGCCCGGTGTGGTTTTACACCTTAACGACTCAGTGCATGCACCTTCCATCACCTCGATGCATCTTGTTGGCTGACACACATTGGCACATTGTTAAATGCCCCGGGGCGTCCGAAATTTGTTTTCCATCCTGGTGCTTGGTATGTTTACAGTATTTTCACGGAAAAATGCACTAGTGAACGCGTTCACACCTGATGAGCGCACCGATGAAAAAAACATCTGTAGCAACACTTTTTTTTAATTGTGTTGAAATTTCGTTAGAAGCTATGCCAAAACCTCTGTTACCGAAATCGAATGTTGTAGAAATTTTATTTTTGACAATTTTGGCTAATTTGATAACACTAAAAAACTCATTTATAACCTCCTTTAGAGAGTCTTTCCTTGTAATAGTTAGAATATGGAGGGAAACATCTAAAAATACAATTTGAGCATTAAATATTCACCTAGTTGAAAATTGGTCAAGCCTGCATAATATGTCAACGGAAATGAATAAAATATAATGGATACAAATGTTGGTTTCTCGAAAGCCTCTCTTTCCCTAGAATCAATCTTTGATGTAAGGTGGTATTAATGGGAAGAACACATAAGTGACTGGTAACCCCAAAAGTCTCAATGGGAATGGAATGGATCGAGCAAATTCTCATTGGAACTGGGTATTAAATTAAAAAAAAATATGTAGGATGGACCATGACAGCGTAGAGCTTAGCCTCCTAAAATTCATCAAAGGTCCTTGGATCTAGTATCTTTTTGAATTTTGACCACTGTACAACAAAAATCAGTCACTGCTTGGTTTAGCTGGGAAATATTTTGATCCATCTCTTCCTGCTTCTGCATCATCCATTGCCTAGAATAGTCTATGAGAACATTATTCTAACTTGGCCAGAAATATCCTCTACATGTTGTATTATCATCTCCCGGTTTAGATTCATTGTATCTCTCATAGAGTAGTTATTTCTTCCATTATGTGTGCCTAAGAAAGCAAACTTCCATGGTAGCTCTTCTTCTCATAATTTTCCATATCATTTTCTACGGTCCCAAGACATGGCGAGAATCTGATAGCATGTCCTAAAATATAATTGTAGTTGAATTTATGGATTATTCCTTCCTGTTGATGTGGATGATATTGATTGGTTTATGCTTGGTAGATGCTTCCTTGCGAAAGAGAAACATTTGGTATAGGTGCATTTCATCAGAAATTTGGATTAATGATTGTAAGTTGATTTTAGCCTAAAAACTGTTTCATGTATATGGAATAAATTATTTACAACAAGCGCACAGAGTATAGAGTGAACACATATGGATTTCAGAGTATAGGCTATGGTCCTCGTTGGTTTCTTGGTTGGAGAAAATGGTCTTAAACTCGAAGTCCTGAGTTCAATAAGTGGCATGAGAAGAGTAGTAGGAGAAAAAGGCGGTACAATTTTTTTTTAAATATGACTGCCAGAGTATAGAGTGAACACATATGAATTCCAGATGTCAAAGGATAAAATGGGCAGTTTGACAGAGATACAGAACAATAAAGGTCGTGCTAGAAAAACGTTATAGTCCCCAGCGTACAAGTCAATAAAGAACATTACATTTTCATTATGTGACTACAATAATGATGGTTAGAGGCCATAAGGGCAAAGGAATTCCAAGTAATAGAAGTCGATAAATGTTACAATTAGAGCAGAAGGAGTGACAGGGAGGCAATAACAGAATGGATTGAGCGTTGTTTAGACGAAGGGTCATATTGTTTTGGCAGACTGAAAATGTTGGCAGCTAATATATTGGCGATGTTATATTAAATATCAGTTACAATGTGCATTATTGTAATATATTTGCAACAATTATTCGAGAGAGATTGTTGTGTGGTGAGCCATAATTACATTGTTACCTATGCAGTGTGTATTATTGGATGAAAAATCTTTATAATGAATGTCAAATCATGAACTGGCATGGACAACAGGTTATGAATAGTTATGTTGATAAACTATGCGAATAATATGATATGATATGCAATATTATGCAAAGACCGAACGCAGCTATGATTTGCAATGCTATGTAATGCTAATTTGGAATGTTATGATATGGAAAATTGTCTGAAGTGTCAAAGCTAATAAATGCGTTGAGTTTTCGTTAATTATTATGCAACATATTGGCACATATAAGCCTGCAGAATCGCATCATGGAGAAAGTGTCACCAAATTACACCTAAGAAATTAAACTGGGAAAGAATATATGGCCAAGTGGTGGGAACAGGTATGTTGTTTACACCTTCACTGATTTGAGCTCATGGTTAAGAGAAAATCTTAGGAATTTGGTATTTCTTGTCAGACAAATGATTCTGAAATTAAAAACAAAAAAACAAAACAAAATTGATCGATTTATTGGTTAATATGCATGCAGGTATACCCTTTCCATTCAATGTGATATTCAATGCATTGAAGATGTGAGGTATTTGAAATAGGCTTTGATATTATAATGAGCACTGGTTGTTGATATATAAAACGTTGTTTTAAATCTATTACAAATTAGTGATATAATACATGGTGGCAACGTTGATATTTTATTGGAGATGGTGTTGGCCTATTAAGTGCATTGGTGATAGTGCATTGACATTTTTGAAGCCAAGAGCTTGTAGACCATAAAAGGAAGCGAGCTAACCATAGGAAGTAATTTGTGAGAAGTTAATATGGTTGTAATCCTCATAAAATTTCTTCACTTGATATCAAAACCCATGTCAACTGTCAGATTTTGTATCGAACTCTTCTTAAATCTACTCTCACATAACGGAGGGCTCCTTGGAATAAACTTCAGAGTTTTCACAGGAGGATGTATAAGCTTACCCCAGAGTAACAGCGAAATTTCGATGGCACTTGGATGCACTTTTCTTCAAAGGAGAGGCACCTCACAGGCAGAGGTCTTTTGTTATTGAATAAACTTCACACAAAATGTTTAGCGAAAGTGGTTGAATTTATTATAGATCGGTTAAAGTGGTTGAATTTATTATTCCGCATCAGCAGTGCATATATTTTTATCTAGATCTCGAGAGCGGAATGTGCAGGATTATTTCCTTTTGGACGTGTTTACTCTTAAGCATTCCATCTTGGGGACAAGGATTTTTTTGTTGCTCACTGTAATATGGACCAGCATAGTGATTTTCATTGTTTCGTATTGTTTCTTGGCATGCAAGAAAAAGGCTTTGTAAGCTTTGCGGTAGAATATTAATTTGATACTCGATCAAAGGCATCAAACAAGGTTGAAAAAAAAGTCTGCGCAGTAAGAGCCACAGCAAAGTGGAAACATGCCATGCTGATCCATCGAAACAGGGAAGTCGTTATGATCTATTCCATGACCATTTTAGTGGGTTTCTTCAGTGTGGCCATTAGGTGATTACCTAGAAAGTTAGAAACTCAATCCCATTGCCAGAACGTTGGAAGTAGATTCACAGAAATTTCAAGGTTACGGCTAAAGAAGGCTAACAAAATCAAAATCTAAAAGGACGAATATGACGTAGCTGACAATTGTTGAAAGAATTTTCTTGAGCGACAATTTATCTTTTTATCATTTTTTTTGTCTCCACGAAAAAGGGTGAATAAATTCGACGTAAGTGAAGAAAATAGGACCATCCTCCTTTCCCAGTTCCAATGGATCGGGGTCGTTTTTTTCCCAGAGCTACTGATATAATAATGTGCACCCTTGGCTATGTTTGTTTCCTAGCACTCTTGAGTAGCTTTGTTCAGAAATGTTGTTTAAATGTGCACCCTTGGCTACGTTCGTTGCATTGTATTCATTATCGTTGTTGGCTACGTTCTGGATACGTTTGTTGAAGTTGATTACCCAACACCCTTGATCAGGGAAAGCGGACGTTAGTAAACCCCAACTTGCGAAAGCCTATGGATAAATAACATTATTTTGTTGCTATTCAAGTTTTCATTAATTGGTATCAAGTTTTTATTGCTAGAAAAGATATCCCTATCGGGGAAGGTGGACCTCAATGGATTTGGACTCATGAGATTTGGAGGGTGAGAGGTGTGGTACCTCCATGGTACACCCGAGGGAAAAAAAAAGGGAAGAAGCATGCTTCTATTGAACATTGAGAGTTACTTAAACATGCAGCCTTCCATCAGCAGAAAATTATATTTCCATTTGTGCACATAAGGAAAGTTTCACAAACAAAACAACTCGAGCTTCTTCCTTTCTCAATAGTTGATATATCAAAATACTTGCAGGACATGAATATTTCAAATGTCGATCCTTCTCTTTTTTTTTAATCAGAATTCAGATTTTCACTTTCTCTCATGGCACTTCCTTTCATAGCCTCTAATATTTATATCTAAACTAATTATTATTGAGAATGAGTGTCTATCATATGTCAAAGGATGCTTAATAAAAATTCAACATAGTGTATGTGAGAAGAACAATGAACATGTGTGCACATGGTGAACAAATTTACAGTGTATTGTTTATTTCAGTTGAGAAAAGAAGTTGTATACTGATATGTTCATTGAGTCTCATCAGTTGGACATACATATTAACACTACAGAAATTAACCCAACCATTGGAAGCCAAAATAGACAAGAAGTTTGTATATGTTCCATGTAATCTATGCACATAGAATTGCACCAAGAATAGAAACTTTGGAGTTTTACATCATTCTAAGATGGACTTAGACTGTGAGTTTATTCTTTAATAGATAGTATATCTAAACTATTCCTTTGATAATGAAAACATGTACCCTTTGCCATTGATGTCAAAGAGGAAGTAGTATATCTAAACTATTATTTTGATAATGAAAGCATGTACCCCTTGCCATTGATGTCAAAGGGGAAGGTATGCAGAGGAGAAATGAGGAGAAACGCTTCTCAGAATAAAAATGGGGAGGATCATTGGATTGCCATCAATGCCGAAGGGGGATATTGTTGGCATTATTTTCATTGATGGAAAAGGAGTAGCAAAGCAGTGGTAAGGAAAACAGAAGAAGCAAGGTATGCAGTAACAAGGAACATAGGAGTAGCACAACAAGGCAAAGAGCAGTAGCAAGGTATGCATGAGAAAGGAACATAGAACAAGCAAGGCAAAGGAGCAACAAAAAGTCATATCGCATGGTGATATGTTGGTTATATGTTGACATGTTTGCATATGCTTAATATTATGGCAAGTTGGAATGTTTTCATATGCTTAATATCAAGGCATATTTGGTGCAAGAAATGCTTGCATATGGCTTGTTGATGGCTTGATGCTTGTGTTGATGGCTTTGATAAGTCATGATGAGTTGATGTAAGTAAAATCATAAAGGATTTGTGATATGCTTGGATAATGTTACAGATATTTTTTAATGAAGAATTTGTGGTGACACTAATATTTTGTTGAGATGAATTTTTGTGATGCAAGGCAATACTCCATAACAGCAAAGGCAAGACTCCATGAAAGCAAAGGAAATACTACATGAAAGCAAAGGAAAAACTCCAGGAATCAAATGAAAGACAAGGCTCAAGGTTATCGAGGCAATGACATGAAAAAAATATGGCTTTGATCATATTGATGACTTTGGAGAGTGAAGTTGCATACATGTGCTTTCATTGACTTCATATGTTGTGTGTGTATTTTTTTCATTAGCGAGTGCATGTACTATGTGCATGAGTTGTAATATTATAATGTTACTTTTGGCATTGTGTTGATATTAGTGTACCTAATTATTATAGATGGCTAGAATAATATGTGGTGGAGCACTTATTTATGTTCTAATATTCAAAATATGAAGAGCTTTGAAACGAATGAATGGAAGGAAAAGAGTCAAGCATGTTGACTTCACATTCTTATGAGGAACACAAACATCCAGCAAAATATATTTATAAAAGATGTGATTTTGGAAGGAAAGGTGATTTTAGATATTTGGAGAATATGTGAGAGATGATTGAGGTATTATGCATTAGTTATCTGGAACATATGAAGTTTATGTGAAGCAGATTTTAAGGGAAGAAGAGGGAAAAATGAAGATGGAGATATGTAGAATTTATGACCAAGTAAACCAGAACATTGTTGTTTCTTGTTTATATCAGGGGATTGTAGTCTCCTTTCAAGTCGTGGCTTGATAAATATCCAGTTGGATCTGGTTGTGGAAGAAGCCTCTTGTGGGTTGTAGCTTGCAAAAAATATGTAGGAGTTGGAGCTTCATTTCATGTTGTACCTTGCAAAAAAATTGAGGTAGCAGCCTCCTGTAGGTTGGAACCTACAAAAAATCAAATGTAATAAGGAGTAGGAGCTTTCCTTTGCATCACAACAATAATAAAATTATGGTTTTCTCCCTTTATGGGTTTCCACTTATATATGGTGTCAATATGTGTTGTTATTGTGTGTTGATGTGATGTTTTGGTTTTCTTATTACTTGTCGTTCACATATTCAATTTGTTGGTTATTATTTGTTAAGTTGCTCATGTAATGTTTCAGTTAATGAGTTTAATGAAAAGAATTTTAATGTCAATGAATGGGCTAAACTGATTCAACACCCCCCCCCCTCTTATTTTAGTCAAGTTTTCATCAATTCATGATGGTCTGTAACATGTTGGGACCCCCAAGGAAATTGCATGTTGAACGAATCCATTCATCGGAGAAGGATTAGTGGAGGTTTCATTGGATCCAAAGACTTGATCTCTTATGGCCTAAAACAAGTGTCATGGGTATGGATCCACAGATTTTATGTTGTCTCTGAAGAAATCCTTGCAAAATTGATCCAGAATTATGCAGGAACACAATAAAATATAGAAATAAGCATAAACTCAGAGATGCAGCAGGAATAAAACTTATTTTCATTAATATAAAATAACTAAAATATGCTTACAAACAAAATTGAAATAAACTAGCTCGGGCGATTTTAGTTTACCTCTGAGAAGAGATGTGGCGACTACATGCCTTTTAACTACATTACAATGAGGCTCAGTGGCATTTTTATTATTGAACAACATGGGAAAACCCTAACCCCAGGAGATGGAATGCCAAGAGTTTGCGGGCCTCGTTGGGGTTAGTTGCGAAGCCAACTTCTCGAGGCCATAACTTGATCATATTATCTTTGTTTGGCGTGTATGATATATCATCGGAAATATCTCTCTGAGTACAATAGGATTTTCCATAGGTATATACCTATGGCTATGGGCCTACTGCATACCTCAAAAAAAAAATTCATTTAGGGGGTGAAAACTGCTCTTGAATTTCAGGACCCAAAAAACTGCTAAAAATAGTAAATGCTGCTATAAAGAAGGAAACTGATGAAACCGACTCAAGGTCTAAGTGAAATAGGTGGGTGGACACCAATATACACATGGATCATTTCTCCCCCCTTAGAAAGTAATGGTCCCCATTGCGTGCATAGCCTCCACAAGGTGAGGAAATTTCGGTTGAACCTTGTCCCTGGTGAACCACTTACCCTAGTAAAGGAGTTGACTTGCTTTGATAACTTGATATGGCTGGATCTGTTGTTGGTAGGTTTTATTAATTTGTGTGTCCATGATTTGATTAATTATGGCTTGTTCCATGCAGTCTGGTTTTAAATCCTTTGGTGTGAGTTGTTATGCAATGTCAGATGTGTCCAGTAATGGTGGAAAGTAAGGTTGAAGGCAGTCCACATTGAACACAGCGTGCGGACCAAGGAATGGTGGAATACTGAGCTTTAAATAATTGTGCCATATAACCTTGGTGATAGTGTATGGCCCATATCGAAGTGGGACAATCTTGCGGTGGGGTCCAGCAAGGCACTCCTACTACAAATGTAGTCAAACTTTGCCCCCCACCTAGAACTTGTGATACACCCGATGTTGATCATGTCGTTGTTGGTATTTAACATTGACTTTGTCCAATATATCATGGACCTATTGGAAGATGTGGTGAATGTGCTCAATGAATTTGTTCGCCTTATTAGATTTGGATTGGACATGAGTCGAATATGCCAGAGTAGTTGTAAATGGTATGGCCACATCAATGGGACATAGTGGTTGGAATACCAAACCCACCTGAAAGGGGTTGTGGCCAGTTAATTTTTGGAGAGCCCAGTTATAGTTGTGTTGGACATAGGGGATGCTTTCATCCCAAGTGCGAGGATGTTTCAAGTTGTAAATGCAAAGAATGTGTATGATCATCCTCTTGACAACCTCTGTTTGGCCATCAGTTTTGGGGTGGAAAGTTGTGGACTTAGTGAGTTTGGTGTCTGAAATTGACCAGAGATTTGACTAAAATGTATTAAGGAATCTCTTGTCCCGATATTAGATAATGGACTTTGGGATCCCAAAGTGTACCCACACTTGTTCAAAGAAGAGTTTAGCAGTGGCTTCTGCTGTGATATTCTTCTTGCAGGTCATCATAATGGCCATCTTAGAGAATTTTTCGATGACCACAAAAATGCAATCATTTCTATGATTGGTAGAAGGAAGGCCTAACATGTAATCCATGTGTTAACACCAGAAAATCGTATAGGAAAAATACACTAAAAATGTCATGCAGGTACAGAAAAATATTTTCATGGAAGGAATACGTAAGGAAAGGCTATAGATTCAATTTTCCCTAAGGGTCAAAAGACAATTAATGGACAATGCACAATCATCAAAGGAATTTTGTGCATATCACAACTATATATTCCTTCGATAGTCACGTGGTCCTGAAGATTGTGAAATGTGACCATTCGGGACCACTTAGCATGCTTGGTTAAGATGAATCTCCACCTAGTATTGTCAAGGACAGATGGATTTGAGCCACTTTGAGGAGTAAGTTCAGCCCACGAAGGAATCCCACCTCCACTCTTGAGTCACTATCAATCTTGGGCCAAGAGAAGGAGGATCAATTCAAAAAGTGTATATATAAACTAGCCTTTGGAAGAAGAAATGGAGACACATTGTTATGTTGGCCAAATTTCTTCATAGCAAACCAGCTTGCATAGTCTAGTAGAAGAGGGATTGGAAGGACTCATATGTTGGCCAACCAACAAGTCAGTCCAAGAGAGAGAGGTACACCATTTTATCTTTATTTACCATCCTTTGAGAGAGGCAAGAGACGCTTGCAGGAACTCGAGGGAAGGAGACCTCCTTGTTTTGGGTATTTGCACTCCATAGCTCAAACGACCCTCTTCAACTGTTTATCATTGTATATTTTTTACCACCAGCACCTAATAAAGGAATAACTATCCACTTGTGTTATTATTTTGTTTGTTCCATCGAGCTTTTGTATTTTTCATCTTGTGTTTTTTTTTGTTCTTAGTGTTGTATTATTAGTTTTCCCTCAAACTTAGTTTACATTATGTCAAATATGTTCCACTAACTGTAGACAATCCTTTTTCTCTGTGACCTTGTGCAAGTAGCAGCCATCTTGCTAAAGGATTGTATTTTTTACACCCTTGCACCAAATACACTACCACAGGAATGGCAACTCCATTGGATTCTTTATTTTTTAGTTAATGGTTGTTGTAGCAGGTCCATCTTCCTTCTCAGTTTATTTCAAACCACTCCTACATTCTCTCTGCATCTCCAATCACACTCATTGAGACATTTTACACAGCCCAGAGGGAAATGTTTCTTCATTCTGCTCGATAACAAACTTTATGCTTCGACAAACGCGTGATCTGTACCTATGGGAAGATAGCCTGTGCGGAAAGCGAGCAAGCAATAAATTTGCTACTTTTTCCCATTTTTAAGGTGATTGGAAACCCTTAATAATTTTCCATCACTTTGTCTCTGTATTTCACTACGATTAGGACACTTAGGTGCTATGTTTAACCTCGAATTATCTTAGTAACTAGGTAGTTTTAATTTTAATATTTTATTTCGCAAATTACACATAGTTTAAATAGGGAACAATTAAGTGGCCTTAAATCCACATATTTTTTGTAAAAAAATTCTTTGCTAATAAAATATACAAAACACGTAGCTTAATTAGTAAAGAGTAAGTAGCTCATATTTCCACATATCTTTTGCTAGTTCAAGTTTGTCAAATTTTTGCGTTATATTAGTTCAATTTTGCATTAAGATTTAGGATTAGGATCAAACTATCAACAAAGAAATTAAGTAATCTATACCACCCTTGCACCTCTAGGTGAGCATGGGTACGCATATGAATGCTTTCCTAAGACAATTTTCCATATCCCTATAGGGAAAACATAGTCTAATTAGGTAAGGTGTAAGAAACCCATCAACCACCCATCATTTCAATTTTTTAAAGGAACAATCACAGATAGGGTAATTAGAAAAGGATTGTAAAGGATGATTGCATATCCAAATCTCATAACACTTGTCATTGTTGACTCCAAAGCACACATGAAGCATCGATAAGAAATGGACCATAAGGCACCCAGTGTTTTGGGACCTTTTTTCTCTTCTTACAGTTACTTCACCAAAGCACACCCTAAGAAAAATTAAGACTCTCTAAAAATAATCATTAACTAAGCTCACTAAATTCTCCCCACAGTGGCCACAGAAGAAATTATAGTTCAGGTTAGGACCATCGGGGGTAGGTATCCAATAAACCTTCATGCTCATAATACATTTTGAAACCTAGATGTTGACATTTTAGGGATATTGAAACCCGTCTATATGCCCATGGAACGAATACCCAAGCATTGGAGAAATCCATTTCAGAGGGAGTTAAGCTTAGGATCAGTGCATGCGGTACTCTTTGGGGCTACCTGACCCATCTAGTGCTTGGTATAGGTAACTGGTTACCAAGAATCTCAAGACTCGAATGTTCATGTGGGATGATGGTACTTTAGTGGCCAAAACTAGGGCATCATTCCCTAAAGCTGACAGTGCAAACAAGACTCGATCCTCATACCAATACCTTGGTTGATTCTTCGACTGTTGGAAGGCTTCGCCAGTTCTTTTGGGACGTTGGCCCTAGTACCCATCAAAATATATCTTCGCAACGCCCAGTTATATTGACAGTGTAAGGACGATTAGGTCTATAAAGGCTTTTTCTATCATACGCAAAACAAACAAAACCTCAGTTTTTTCTTGATTGATCACATAGTGTAAAGTTAAAAAGAAAATTCACATTTTCATTTTTTCGCTTTGTTTTATGAATGTGATTATTTTTTTTCTTTGATAGGAATCATCCTACCTCCAAAAACACAAAAAGGTCACACTAATCAACATCATAGGGGACCCAACGAGACCCCATCATTCTAGGTGTTTCTTAAACCCCCTCGCATTAAAGGGAGGAGTGTCATCCATCCCACCATTCAGGCTCAGAGGATGTCAAACTACTGCCATTATCGAAGCATATTTTATCGAGGTATCTTTGATTGGAAGCCGCCAAGGGTTACCAACCCCAACACCAGTGGAAACCCCTACAGGGTCACCACACTCAACTCCTCTTATTACCCCTCGAGGTCAAAGGGTAGCTACCCCTTCGAGGAGTCATCATGATATCCATTAGGGTACGCCACATGGTAACATTACCCAAGCACCTCCCCTGAACCAACACATTCAAATACATATTCCTCAATAGAGTATGATGGCGGTCAATTCACAATTACCCTTCTTAACATCACTAAATCTTCTAGATCTAACGAAGTTAACGAAATACCCCATTGTACATGGCCTTAATTGGCCCCCAATGCCCATGAAGCTCCCTTATGATATACCAAAATTTGAAGGGAAGCAAGAGGAAGATGCTGGAAATCATATAATGACTTTCCACCTGTGGTGTTCGGTGAATATTATCATTGATGATACCATTTGACTGAGACTATTTCAATGCACCCTCACAAGGCCTGTGGAAAAATGATATGTCCAGCAGTCATCTGCATCGCATGGAACCTTTAGCGCACTTCCTACTTCATTCCTCACATATTTCCAACTCCCCATTCATCATGACTTGATAATGGAACTTCTGACACATTTTAGACAAACAGTAGTCATTCATATATCAGACCATCTCCATGAATTTCGGAGACGTCGTAGTTTGTGCAAAGCCAACCTTGAAGACAAAGTTTTGTTGGACTTATTTTTGAAAAATCTCACTATGGAGATTTAAAAATATGTGGCCACGCAAAAACCTACCTCATAGGAAAATTCCATTAGCAACGCCCATCAACTTGAGCTCATTTACACCCAATGAGGATATGCTTACAATGTCCTACCAAATTCCCCGCGCCTGAAAACTTATAAAGATTTACCAGGTGCATCAAATGCTGATGATGATTTGATAGGTTCCTTAGCCCAAGGCCAACCAAGTAGAAATTATCAGTACCAAAGATACTCTTACGATTCTACCCAGAACGTATCACAACCCAGGTACCACCAAATTCAGCCGCCTCTGCAAAACGTGACGAATAGGGTGATGCCATATCATCAACATCAAGGAGGTTCATATCCTTCCATGCAAGGTAACCAGTACTTAGCTGGGAATTTTGATACAAGAGAGCCAACCCATCAACCATAAACTAATCAAGGAAAGGTGAAATAATACTCCCATTTTCCTGCCCAAATACACCACCGATGCAAAAACATTCACCTGTGAATCTTGTGTAACCATCCCATGCTCAGCAGTGACAATGTTATGATTAGGAGAATAGAAATAATCCTCCAAATGTTGTAAATAAAAATCCAAGGAATAAGAAAAAGGGAGATCCTGGATAGGGGCTGTAATTAACAACACCCCCTACAGTCTCAGGATGGGGGCAACCACAACTAAAATCAAAACTAGGAGCTAAGTAATAACTCCCGAGGGAAAACAAAGAGACCCAGTCTAAGGACAAATCACTCATGTGCCATATGTGGTGAGTATGGACATTACACTCACCACTTTCTTGAACTCCCCAAATTAAAAAAACTTCAAGGTAACCAAGGACAAGGGGGATCTACCCAATAGCATGCAGTAATGGAGGAACCTTTCCACCTTCGAGGGGTTAATACTTAGCAACAAAAACCACCCCAAAACAAGGCCATAGGGAACAACCGCGAAATCTACATGATTGGAGAAGAATTTTTCTTCGAAACTCAGAATACGAACTATGAAACTCCCCCAAATACCAACCCATCAGGTACAAGTACGAGTGCACCTACTGTGTCGTTAACTATCTCCAAATTACCTATTGAGCCTCTTCCAAGAACGATCAAAGGACCAACCAGGCACGTAGGACATCATTCCAAAGTTGATCATAGCTATAGTATAGTGGATGACTTGGCTCAATCTCCAACAATCGTGTCAACATTGGAAGTCCTGCAATCATGCCCAACATAGTGGAAGGCCTTACTTTCCGCCTTAGGCGTGATCGACCCCTATGATTCTCACTTAATGGTTTTTTACCTAGAAAAGGAAAGCCCTAGGATTCCTTTTCTAGTTGCTTTCCAGATACCAGTTTCAGTTTAGAATATCACCATACACTGATGCATTGTGGATGAAGGAGCATCCATGTGTATCAGGTCGAAATCAGTTTGGAAAAAGTTAGGATCACCTAAATTGAAACCATCTGACATCATGCTTAGAGCATATGACGAACTCCCATCATCCCTTGTTGGTCTTTATCAAAATTTCTCAGTGAAGCTGGCCAGCTAATCCAAGTGGATCCAGAGACACACACATAGGACAAAGAGGGATTATGAAAGCTCAAAAATAAAAGTTTCGGAAACGTGGAAAACTCAATTTCAAGTTGAATATATTTTTGCCCTGATCGCAACGGTGTGAATAGTTCGTCAAACTGAGTTTGTATGTGAAAGTTAGAATTGGTAAAAGTTCTGGGGTTGACTATGTGACATGGCAGGTTAAAGAGGATGCAATTTCACAAGATTTCGGTTGCCAGAATCCAGCCAGATCTGGCCAGATTCTGGGAAAATTTGTGGGACCGATAATTTGTCTACTACAGTCAAAATTCGAGTATTTTAAAACATGTGGTTGTTTTATTTTAAATAAATAAATAAAAAATCCCCCCCCAACCTCCATATAAAAATAATTAAAAAAATTATGGGGTGGTGGGCCATGACCCCCACTACACCCTCTGCCCATGGCTACCATATATATAATAAGAAAAACTAAGTTCGAGTCGGGGCTACGTGGAGAGACCCCACCCACCGGTCCACAAACCAACCACCATATTAATACATATCAAACAAAATATTGAAATGTGGATAAATTAGGTCAGGCTAAGTGGAGCAGAGCTGTCCACCCACCTTTGTCCATTTTAAATGCATTTTTTCATAAAAAGAGAGGGGCAGGATTTGATCCCCCAACCCCTCTCCTCCAATTGTGGATCTTCACCACTATGCCAACTGCCTTGACGTTGTAAAATCCGCCCAAAAATTTATATTTAAACCCAGATCTTCAGATGCCCCCAGGGCAAGTTAGAGGAGAAGATCACAATTCGAGGCATGGAACCATGAGCAAGTGTGCAGAGTCATTGGAACCATGATTGAGCCTCACTTCGAGAGGGGCCAAATTTTCCTAGTGTCCAAATTGGGAAAATTTTTTATGGTTTTTACACCTCTCAGTGACATGAACCTGATGGCAGTCTTAGTTTCTACAACAGAGTTCTCGATTTTTTTGGCCATTTTCCATAATGCAATGAAGGTGTCAGATTTTAGCATGCGGACAATCGATTTCTTTCCATTCGACACCACATTTGCGATGGTGCACTTAGATCCAACACTTGAGTATCCTATTCTTCAGCCAACGTTAGAGTTGAGGTATATGAAGTGTTGTTGCCATGTACTTCATTGGTTTTTGTTGTAGGATGCTTTGTGTCATGTTGATTCTTGCTTGGTGTATGATGCGGATTCTTCATGTTTATTTGATGTTGTTGATTCGTTCTGATGTAAGATGCAGAATCTTTATGTGTATTTATGTGGTATGTAATTATCATGGATGGTGATTTATGTTGTGAGATCTCTTTTTTGCCTTGATGGCGAGATACTCTTTGTCACCATGTGTGAAGTTGTCATGTTGATAGGAGGTTTGTGATGAGTGAGAGTTCCTTGTAACGGAATGTCTCGTGGAGAGACTTTACCAATCATTTTGAGGGCTTTTCCTTGTATTAAAATTCAACAACATCCATATACATTATCACCAGTTACATCACTGAATGAAGTAGCCAACACCATCGAGACACCGAGGCCCAAAGACGTAGTCCACACTAGACGAACTTTGTTATTAAACCTCTTATGTTTTTTGTCGTATGATTGTTGACATGTTTTCCTCTTGATTATATCTACATGCGTTCATTAATTCTTTGAAAAATGTAATTCTAACACATGAGACGAAGCAAAAGGTCTTGGTTAAAAGAGTATCAAAAATTTACCCAGATCAAGTGGTATCAGAGCATTCTTCTTGTTGATGTGAACCGCAAGCGTGAACCATTGAACGTGCAACAATGGAGGATGTCAAAGACATGTATGATACCATGCTCGGGGTTTCCGAGTAATCGGAGATGTTGTATGAAGCTTATGAGAAACAAGAAGCAGATAACGTTGAGTTGAAAATTCTTCTACAAGAGGAGGAAGACAAACATCGATTGCAGCTGCAAGCCATGACAGAGGCATTGGAATAAATGAAGCGCAATGAAAAAAGTCTTCAAACATATCATGATGCATTAAAGACACTCCTATAGGAATATAATGAGGAGAAGAAGTGATTGCAACTTCAATTGCAAGTCATGACAGAGGCATTAGAAGAATTAAAGCGCAATGACAAAAGTCTTCAAGCAGATCATGAGGCATTGAAGACACTCCTACAGGAAGAGGAGGAGGAGAAGCAGCGATTGCAGCTTCAGCTTCAAGCCACGACAAAGGCCTTGGAGAAAGTGAAGCGCAACGAAGGCTTAGAGAAGCCCTCTTCACATGTTTAAAAATCGACAGCTAAGGTAAACAGTGTCGATTTCTCTTCATTTTCATATTCACATGATATCATTTCTGTTGGAAGTGTGGAGATACCCATTACAGGAACTGGCATGAGACTCCTTACTAGGATGGGGTACAAAAGAGGAGGACTTGGCATTCATGTCGAAGGCATAACTCAGCCATTGGAGGTTGTGCAGAGACCTCCCTACGCAGGTTTGGGATACACTGAAGGATAATGTTTGAAGGTGTCAGAAGCCTCCATGACATTGTGGAAACCGTCGAGGAGAGAGAATGATTAGAAAAATTTACCATAATCTTATAACAACACATATTGTAGAGAGAGGGCTGAGGTAAGCTCTCATCGCCATAATGACATCAAAGGAAAATAGACATTGTTGAACTCAACAGGGGAGAGGATTGATGGGAACACTTCACCATAATCCCATGGAAGTGCATGTCACAATAGAAGAACTGAGACACAATCTCATCACCATGATCACACCAAATACCACTAGGGAAGGTATAACAAGTCTTGATATTCACAAGTTAATTTTGATTATAAGCATGTTGCTAATCATAAACATAAATCATGGCATAAGAAAAATTGTTATTTTTGTGGTTTACATAACCATGTCATTGCTAAGTGTTGGAAAATAATGGCATCACAAAGGAGGATGAGGCATGAAAAGTCTTTTCCATAGCAGGGAAAGAAATTGGTTAAGCAGGTCTAGAGGAAGAAGACCTTTTGCACCCATTGCAACTAAAATGGCCATCAAAGAGCCACGTGTTTGAGGCTCCATCCAGAGCATCACCTTAAGGACGAGGCATCAGTGCATGAACCAGTTGAAACAATTGTTCAACAAGCAAGTGCGCCACATGGAGATGACCCATTCACTTTGATAAATGAAATATGGTTCTTCCAGATGTGGTAGTGTGTCATGGCTATGTTTGTAAATCATATGTTGAATTTTTAACTGTAAAAGTGATGATGTGTTTTCCATCGCTTGTTAAGAAACCATGATATTTTGGCCTTGTTTTGTAAATAATGTGATGCATATATTTCATGTAAAAGTGATGTGTGTTTTCCATCACTTCGAAATGTGACAATGATGTTTTCGGCTTTGTGATGATAGCCGGGGTGTGACTTCCATTTGATGTAAACTTGACCACCGAGTATGTAAAGTCGTAGAAAGTATGGAAATGTTTGGGTCATAGTTGGTCATAATTTGAGCATGTAATTTGCAAGATATTGTACTATAGGTTTGCAAAGGATGCAGGTGTCAATGAATTTCTTAAGGCTCCGAAAAAAAAAGGTGAAGGAGATGGAAGGGTGAGCTTTTTCAGGAAACTTTTGATGCAGACATTATACACAATAGTTGCAGATTATTGTTGATGATTTTGGACGACCAAAATCTCTTTAATGGGGAGGAATGATCCAGGTGGCTCTAGAGACACACATAGGACAAAGAGGGCTTATGAAATCTTGGAAACAAAAGTGACAAAAATGTGGCAAACTCAACTTCAAGTTGAAGATCTCGTCACCCTGGTCGTAACGGTGTGAAAGGTTCATCAAACGGAGTTCGTATGTGAAAGTTAGAGCTAGTCAAAGTTTTGGGGTTGACTAGGTGAAATGGCAGGTTAAAGAGGACAAAATTTTGCAGGATACTGGTGGTCAGATTCCAGACAACTCTGTCTAGATTATGGGTGAATGTGGGACCGATAATTTGTCTCCTACGGTCAAAATTTGGGTATTTTAAAAATATGTGGTTGATTTATTTTAAATAAAAAAATAATAATATTGGAGGGGTAGGTAATGACCCCCCCCGAACACCATATAAAAACAAATAAAAAAATCATGGGGAGGCGGGCCATGTCCCCGACCACACCCTCTGCCCACGACTACCATATATATGGTAAGAAAAACTAAGTTCGGGTCGGGGCCGCGTGGAGAGGACCCCGCCCACCTGTCCACAAACCAACCACCATATTAATACATAACAAACAGTGCTTGAGACATGGATCGGTTTGTGTCGGGCCACGTGGAGCAGACCCGCCCACCCACCTTTTTCCATTTTAAATGTGTTTTTACATAAAAAGATAGGGGTGGGATTTTATCCCCCAACCCCTCTCCTCTAATTACGGGTCTTCACCACTGTGCCAACTGCCTTGACATTGTAAAATCCATCCAAAAATTTATATTTAAACCTAGATCTTCAGATGTGCCCAGGGTAGGTCAGAGGAGAGGCACACATTTCGATGCACGAAACAATGATCCAATGTGCAGAGGCAATGGAACCATGATTGAGCCTCATTTCTAGAGGGGCCAAATTTTCTGAGTGTCCAAATTGGACAAATTCTATATGGATTTTAAACCTCTCGGCACCATGAACCTGATGGCGGTGTTAGTTTTTGCAATAGATATCTCAATTTTTTGGCCATTTTCCAGAATGGGATGAAGGTGTCAGATTTCAGCATGTGCACAGTCGATTTCTTGCCATTCGATGTCACGTTTGCGATGGTGTGTTTAGATCTAGCGATTGATCGGCCTATTCTTCAGCCAAAATTAGATTTGAGGTATATGGAGTGTTGTTTCCATGTACTTCATTGATTATTATTGTAGGATGCTATATATCATGTTGATTCCTACTTGATGTATGATGCAGATTCTTCATGTTTATTTGCCATTATTGATTCTTGCTAATGTAAGATGTGGAATATTTATGTGTATTGATGTGGTATGTATTTATCATGAATGGTGATTTATGTTGTGAGATCCATTTGTTTCCTTGATGGCGGGATACTCTTTGTCACAATGTGTGAATTTATCATGCTGTAGGAGGTTTGTGATGCGTGAGAGTTCCTTGTAATGGAATGTCTCGTGGAGAGACTTTTCCACACATGTTCATGGCTTTTCCTTGTATGACAAGTCAATAGCATCCATGTAAATTATCACCAGTTACAACACTAAATGAAGTGGCCAACACCATCGAGACACCAAGGCCCAGAAATGTATCCCACACTACACGAACTTCGTTATTAAACCTCTTCCATTTTTTGTCGTATGATTGTTGACATGTGTTCCTCTTGATTATATCTACATGTGCTCATTAATTATTTGAATAATGTAATTATAATACATCATCTGAAGAAAAATTTCTTGGTTACAAGGGTATAAAAATTTTACCTGGATCACCAACAAAATAGTCCTTATATACATTGAGGTCTTAGAGACACAACTAGACTACAAAACACTCCTCGAGTGGAGTTACATGTACGCCATGACCGCAATCGCATCCTCTGTCTTTAGTTTGATGATGTTCCCTCGCGAAGATGAGATCATCACCATTGAATAACTCACATACTATGATGTTGTAGCCGCTACAACACCACCCAAAATTTTGGATATATTCAAAATTTCGGGCCCCCCTCTGCTCCCTTAGCCATTAAGGTCTTTCACCCAACCTGTAGTCAGTGATATCCCCGTGACCTATCCCCAACCCCTCATGAGCTTTCTCACCATCATGATCAGATGCTTTTGCTGCAATCACGCCATGTGTGGGAGGGATCATCAAGCACACGCTCGAATAGGAACTTTTCTGTGCATTGAGGATGAACATTAGCAGCCCTCTCGCCATGGCTCATTAAGCATGTTGTTTGATTACTTCTCTTAAGCTCGTTGGTATCATATAATTTATCTAGGGGCACCATTATCAAAGAGTAAATGTGAACTAATTGATGTTATAATGTTTCATATAGGTCAATCCCACGAGTGATAAACTCATCAATGTCGTCACGACACCAAGGGAAATAAAATTAAGCTCAACAACAAGGCCACAGTTGTGAAACAGGGGAGGTGGAGGAGCAAGTGACCAGTACTATTAAAAGGAGGATGGTGTGGTACATGTTTATCAGAGAAAGAACTTTTCATGTCACTGATGCAAAAAACATTCTTCACTAATGTACATCAGATACTTAGAATCACTCTATTGTCTAATCTTTAACATTAGTCACTGGTGTATTAAAAGGTTGACAAGTCATGCATTAAGCTTTGTATCAAAGGACGAAATACCTCAAAGGTGGGTCGAAAGGAGACAAAGCAACGAAGGCCACGTGCGTTAAATTCGAAGGCGGGATTAACACGAAAAGAATGGAGTATAAAGCCAAAAAGCTAACAGAAATATAAAAGGCAATGGAATGCTACACTAAGCGCAAAACCTATGTATTGAAAGAAATTACCGCCGCGTGAAAACACACACGAGGGAAATTCCGAGGGGGTCGAGCAGCGAGGGAGGGAAGAGACCCTTACCCCCACAGAATTGTGACAGCGCGGCATGGTGGGGACCCGAAGTAAAGGGGATGACGTGGCAAAGCTAACACGCGGGACCCGGTGATCAATATGCTATGTTTAGAATCTGTTGTATGGGAAATATATTCAAGAATCGTCTGCTTTATAAGGTAAGAAGCTAGGTAAAGTCCATTAGGTTAACTGGTACTGAAGCCTGTACCAATATTAAACCCGGCACGAGGCGCCCACCTGCACTCTGGCACACCCAATCGTTATGCGCTGCGTGCCTCACTGTCAGTGTCCTTAGGACACTTGCCTTCATTTGTTTTACCCATCCATCTTTTTACCTCAAATTACCCAGTCCAGAGATAACATTTCCTCCGTATTTCACTCCAGTAAAAGGTCGCGGGTTCCTGTCTATGGCATATACCAAGTAGGAAAGAGCGCCTGGTCTACCCAATCATTGTTAGAGTTCCCTGCGTCGCTTTCCCAAGTAGATTTACCTTCCGTTCAGGTACTCCATCATTCATACTCCCTCCGTTTTCCTTTCGCTTTTTCAAATTCTTGAATGTCAGCCATGGGAAGGGGAACGCCAAAGAAGAATGAACCAGAGACCCCCCAGGTCCGCGAATCTAGGAACCCACCCGGGTTCAACCCTCTCATCGACCTATAGGCCGGTATCTGTGACTGTAAATACCCATTTGACATCTACAGCATTAAGCCCGTGCTTTTCAGTCGCCATATTAAGAACACAGACCGTTACCGAGTAGTCGTGTCTGGCCTGTACCACCAAATTGCCCCTCAAGTTCACTCTGTAGTTGAGTTTATCTCTTGGCTCAGAGATGTTTTCGACGAGCATCGAGGCACCTTCACCTCTCCTCAAGGGAACAAAGCTTTTTCCCTTTCCCCTGATATTATCAAACAGGCCCTCCGCTTTCCTACTAGCGACACATATATCAGTTTCAGAGAAGCAGCTTTGGCCGCCCAGTTCATCAAACAGCCACAGGAGGCCCGGCAAGCCTTCATATCCTCTATAACCAGCGACTAGGTTACTTCTCTTCCCGCCATAGAGCCTTTTCCATTAAGTTTTTTCGTAGAAGAGGTTCGGCCCATTCTCTCTCTAATTGCTGGCCTTTTAGGGGTAGGGAGTCCGGAGGAAATTTCCACGGTGTGCGTCCATCTCTTATGGCTCATGTCCCAAAAAGGGGTAGTATTAGATATTCTCGGTTTCCTCTCCACTGCCATTCGAACCCAATTCCAGGAGCTTCCAGAAACCCTTCAGTTCCATTTCTGTTCAATGGTTTTCTATCTCTTCTTGTACCATCATGCCAATAAATTTGAGGGTTTGGGGTTAGACAAAGTTTATCTTGAGAATTCCCAACCCCGACCAGTTTTCGACTGGAATTTCTCTATGCGTCAATTACCTAAGGGAGAGGTTTATTCCAGTTTTGTGAATAGTTTCATGTCTATTGCCTATACCATTATTCATGACTCGCCTTCCCCTAGGGTCTTTCTAGAAATGAAAAGATGGCTGCAAGCCGGAAAATCCCAGAGCACTGGAGATTGGTTTCTATTCGAGGAATACACCAAAATTCAGGTCTATGGAGCCAAAGTTTCCCCCTACCAGCTGCCAGTGTTTCCTGCTCGTCGAGTTTATGCACTTGAATACATCCGGCAGGCCCTCAAGGCCGATCAGCTCCTTTTTGTTCCTTCCAGGAAGGGTTACATCCTAAGGCTTCCCATTGAAATTGGCCCCTTTGTGGTGAACTCAAGGCATGCCCTCCCGATCGTTGAGAAAATGCTGCAAGGTCTGGACCTAAGGCTGGGAAAAAGCTGGGCTTATGACCCTCGAGAAATTATCTCACACAAAAGAAAAAGGAACAAGTCTGCACCCTATATACATGAGCCGAGGCCATTCATGGAATGGAGGGCTAATCTCGAAACTTGGCCCTTGTTTTTGCAGATGGAGACAGATTCATCTGCTAAAGGGGAGGAAGAGAACGTTAACAGAGGCACAGGTGGAGAAGAAGCAGGTACCTCAGGAGCAGCGCCCCCTCAAAAAAAACAAAGAATAGCCTCCAGTGAGGCAGAAGTCATAGGAGAGGAACAACTGTTGGAACCCTTCACAGTATACAGTCAATTGGATAAAGGCAAGGCCGGGATAACGGTGCTAAGAGACAGTACCACTTCTTCCGATTTCACAGAGGTCACACATGCCATCATAGAGCATACCTCGCGAAGGGCAATCGAAAGGGATCAGGCAATAGAGCAATCCGAGACAAATATAAAGCTGAACTGGGAGGATACGTTGAGAAATATCATACCAGGCTCTCTTCCTCCATGAACGTGGACACCGAAAGCCTGGTATTATCTATGGCAGAAGCTATCCTGGACCCTAATTCAGGTGTCACTAGCTATCGAGTGATCGAGTATGCGATCGATATGAAGAAGGTACCAGTCAACGACATGTGCGACCTATTCCAGACGGTATGTAATATGATGAAAGATGAACTGATGCGGGTCACCCTCGCGCTGAAGAAATTAGAGCAGAAACACGAGCAGTTGAGGGCTACCTTGACAAGCGAACAAGCTAGCTGCCGCGCCAGAGCAAATCAGGTGTGTTTCCTCCAAGACCTGATCAAGGGGAAAGATACGGGGGAAACAAATCCCCAGGCAGATCTGATTGAATAGCTGCAGAAGGAAGTCGCATTGGCAAAAAGTCAGGCCCGTATAACAGCATCCCGCCATGTCCAGACAGCTGAACTGGTGCAAGTGGAGCGAGAGAAAATCGAGATGTCTGGTAGCCTATCAAAATAAAGGGAGGAGAAAGAAAATATGGCTGAAACAATCAACGTGCTACAACGTAAGGCAACAGAGCTGCAAGCTATATGGGACTCACATAGCTGCCAGCCAACAGTGGTGTCAAGTGGAACTAGCTCGCTGTCTGAGAAATTGGCCGCAGCAAGAGCTGAAAATGAGGTATTGGAAAATCAGTCGTCTACAGCAAGGCAAAATATCACAAACTTGGAAAACTCTCTGGCCGAGAACACCAGAATAGTAGAAGAGTTGCAGAGAGAAATAGAGCAGGAAAAGAAGACGACGGCAAATCAGCAAAAAACTATCGTCGACATGAGAAGCCGGGCAAAGGGAAATCTCACCCTCCTTGAGGCTAGGAGTGTAATCTGGTCTGATATAATCTCAGCTGTGACCGAGCAATGGGGATTCTTAAGGATGATGGGGGAGCATAAGTCTGCTATACCCTATCTCAGTAGGAAACTGCAGGAGGCAGACCTCAATCTGTCCAACAGGGCCCAACATGCCATAGAGTATATTTCATTCCTCAATGAGCTGGGATCAGATGACATGGAGAAGCACGGTATTCCAAGCCGATTCACGGAGGCTATTGAGTGTCACAAAATCATCAACAAAGAGATGGCCCGAGTCACAGCTTTGAGAGCTCTCCAACAGGTGGTCGCCAACGTGGGACGATTCGACGCGGTATGGGGTGAGATCATGATAGCTGGACTCCCTTCCTGTTGGGACCCGACCACTCCTTCCGTGCTCTTGCCTCTGGCCCAATACACAGTACGCTTGCAAGAAGAAAGAGACCGAACCAACCTCCAGACGGGTAAAGCAGCTCAGCTCAAAGCCGACATGATTGTTTCATCCCTTCGAAAAGAGTTCAACCTCCTCCATTTGATAAAACACAAGCTTCCTACTGGGGCGGGTTTCCATGCCCTCACAGAGGCCTTTGTCAAGGTGGAGGGGTTCTCAGCAATGCCTGAACTAGCTGCAGACAATCAGTAGAGGTGCACTCAGTTTACGAGCCAGTATGCCAGTTCATCTGCAAACGTGCCACCACCAGAATCAGCAACTGCCTCAACTCTGCCGCACCTGTGATTCTTTGTCAACTCATGATTTGGCCTTAACGGCCTATTTTAATTTTTACTCAATTAGTTTCTTTTAAGTTTTGAGTGGGTTGTTTTCCCCACTCCTGCATTTTACTTTTTCACCAAACTGCTGTTTAATTTTCTGTTTTTAAAAACGGCCGAGGGCCTGATTATCCATGATGGGAGGCTTGATTCCTCATCATGAATTTTGTTGTTTTGAGAATGACATTTAAAAAATTTTGTTTATGCGAAGAAGATATTTTTCCAAAAAATATCTTCTCGCTGAGATAGAGATAAGCCTATATAAGTAAGATCCAATGAGAAAAATAGGTTCCAGATTTCCTGAAGAAATTTGCAGTGTAAAAGTTTTTGTATGCTTGTCGTGGAATTATTAATGCAAATACACAGAGCCCATGGGGTTTCAGCGAAGAGAAGTTCTAGTTATATATGAGGATTCCAGTCTTAATGTTGTATAGTTTGTGACTCTTTCTTTGTGATATTGTATCATTGTTCTTTCCACTGTTTTCAAATTCCTTTTATCGTGTCTTGGAATGCGAGTAACTTGCCAGCTCGGGTATGAATTTATCGTTGTTTGATACTCATGCTTTTCTGGTACATGTTGCTTTAAATATGGCTCATACACGATATGTCGTTTCGCTTAACACATCATTCATATTTCCTCTGTATTAAATATCATGAAATGTTACTCTTACTGAACTAATTGATGTGTATGGATTCTTAGTTCCTAAGCCCATATTATGTTGAAATATGTTTTCCGAGCACCATTTCATTGGTAGTTAGTATTCTCCTTTCACTTTCTGCTCCTCAGATATCTTTCTGTTTAAAATCCCTATATGTTGTTGAGAAACTGGCCCTCTCTGATGAAAGTTGTCTCTAAGCTGTCTGAAGTATATATGTATTGAAGATTCCCTTCTTGTCTTTATAGAGTCTTTCTAACTTGCTAAAATCCGAAGGTAGTTTGGTCCCATCCATATGATGACGTTTTACATAAGTTGAAAAGGTAGAGAGTCCAAAGCTGATAATAGGCCTGAAATATACCTTATACTCCCTACTATTTAAGATGTCCTAGGCACTGGTCTTTGGCAACTCAGGACTATCTCTAGGAGCTACAACATCTTTTTGGTGCCGTTGCCGGGGATGAAGTTGAAGAAATTTAAATCCCTGGGCCTCAAAAAAACCTATTCACTCTTCAGTCAGGTGAGCACGAAGAGTGAAAAGTTGTGCACCCCTCACCTTGGCGACTCCACAATCATTTTACAGTTCAATCTGTTTGTAGTCCTGGCTCCCCGTAAGCCACACCTAAGGTCAGATACATCTCAGCCGAGGACACCCTCTGTGTCTGACCCAGAAAGAATCCTACATAGAAGAAACTGGAGGGGGAGACCATTCGTTCATACTGAAATTCCACTGCTCTCTCTAGAAGACCTACCTTCCTCCTCTTCTCAGGTTGCCCAGTGGCAAGATTATAACTCTGCTCTGGGTGAAGCCGACTATTACTCTGACTACCTACCTGTGGGTAATATCTGAGTTAAAGACGAGGCTGAGTCAGTAGATACCACCTGCTACATTTTCCATCCTACTCCAGAAACAGAAGAAGTTAAAGAGGTCACAGAAGTATCTGTTGTTACCACCCCACCCTTGTCTCCATCATCCCAAACTGTCATCCATTATATCCCTGTCATCATTCACACTGCGCTTCCACCCAATCCTCCACTTACTCATCAAGCCCTCTTATTACCTCCACCTCCTCCTCCAATGGCTAATGTCCCTGGTTTCCTGCAAAACAGATATGCTCCTTTGGAGCTACCTGCAGTACTAAATGACTTTCCACAAGACTATTTGAAGATTCTGCCCAGATTCAATGGCGAGAATGAGATTGAATCCCAGAAACATATCGAATTCTTTTTCTCTTTCGCAGAGAATTTCAATGTGGAACATTTGGATGTGGTCCTAAGGATGTTTGTGCAATCCTTAGATGGGGAAGCTAGAAAATGGTTCAAGACACTTGGAGCTCGTTCTATCAACACATGGGAGGCAATGGAGGATGCGTTGATCAAAAAATGGGGAGAAAAGAAAGATCACGGTAATGTCCTTACCGAATTCAACACTCTAAAAAAGAAACACAATGAAGGGGTATCAGAGTTTATCAGAATATTTAACAAATTGTACCTGAGTCTCCCCGCCAAGATGAAGCCTCACCAGACTGCTGCCAAGGTCGTTTTTGTGGAAGCATTTGATTCTGAATTCAGTTTCTCATTGAGAGAGAGAAAGCCAGCCACTCTGGATGATGCACAGATAGACGCGCTGGAGATAGAAGCAAATTTTTTCTCGACTGGCAAATCCAAAGGGAAACAAGAACATGATGTAAGAAGGAGGGGAAAAGAGGAAGTATCCACCTCAGGCCGAGACAGAGCTTCGGCCAACGACAAGATCGAGGAGATGAATAGGATGATCAAGAATCTCTCCAGGAAGCTGGTCAAGCTTGAGATGGAGGCCAAGAATTCACCCCCAAAGAATTTCCAGAATGCTCCAAATAGGGGATTCAACCCTCAACACAGAAAACCACCCTTGCATATACTGCAGAGGGGACAGAAGAAGCATCAAGATCAGGTACCGTATCCTCTATACTTGGAGGGGAAAGTAGAGGCTTCCCCTGAAGATCCTGCCTATGAACAAGAGGAGGCATGCCTTGTCTTCTCAGACAGTGATGACATAGAATGTCCTGTACATGAAAGTGAGGAGGAGGAAGTACAAGCTCACTCAGAAATGAAGGCCAACAAGGATATTGAAGAGCCCGAGATTGATGATTACTGTAAATAGTTCGTTGACTTCATGCAAGCCCAGTTCAACAGAAAATATGACCTCAGGTCCTCTAGAAAGAGAACCCGCACTCAAGATGAAGAAGAGGACACACCCCAAAAGTCAGCACCTGCTCAGGAGGAGACAGCTCGGAAAGTCCCCGAGAGAGGTAAGAAACCTCTTGGCCAACCTTTACATTTTGACACTCAGATTCCTTCATCTTCACAAACAACTACACCTCCTAATGTCAAGCCAGTCATAAAGGAAGTTAGGCCTCTCCCAAAGAACATAGACTCTAAGGAAAAAAAATCTAAAGAGGTGTCGATAGATAAGTCCTCCTCAGCTTTCAGTCTACAAAAAGAGCTAGAGAAAGTAAAAATCCCAGTCCCCTTGACCGAATTGTTAAAGCAACCTGCATATCAGTCCCAGGTCACGTCCTTCATGCTTCCCCCAGAAGTAATATACATCCCTGACAGTCTCAACTTACAAGAAGAAAGACCTATGGTAGTGTTTGGTCCACATGTCAAGGAATTAGACCCCACTACACCTCCCTTCTACGTGTCTTTGGTAATCCATGACCTATTTCTACACAATTGTATGTTAGACTCTGGTGCCTCCCACAATCTTATTCCTCTATCTGTCATGGAACAATTAGGTCTCCAGATCACTCGTCCATATCAGGACCTGTACTCATTTGACTCCAAAAGAGTTAAGTGCTTGGGCATGATTAAGGACCTAGTGGTAAACTTGGCCCAAATTCTAGCTAAAAGTGTAGTAATGGACATTGTGGTGGCTGACATTCCAGCCTGTTTTGGTATGCTACTATCAAGGTCCTGGGGAACAAAAGTTGGTGGGTCAATTAAACTAGATCTAACATACGCCACCATCCCAATCTTTGGAGGGCAAGAGAGGAGATTATATAGGGAGACCATAATTGTAAAAACGGTTACCAAAGCTGACAGTTCAGAAAATTCACCGATCTACAGTAAGGATAGAGATTTTTTGTGCTTGATGTTAGAAGAAGATTACAGTTACGCCCAGGAACCTCCCTTATGTCAGATAAGGACTCAGAAATCCTCAGAAGGTCTTGAAACAGGGGTATGGACTCTACATTTCGACGGGGCAAATTCAAAGGAAGGTAATGGCGCTGGAGTTTTATTGATTTCCCCTACAGGAAAATGGGTCCCACTGTCCTTCAAATTAGAGTATGAAGCCACCAATAACATGGCTGAGTATGAAGCACTTTTGCTTGGGCTACAAGCAGCCAGGAATATAAATATACAAACCCTGAAGGTCTTGGGTGATTCAGAATTAGTGGTCTGGCAGATCAGAAATCAATGTCAAGCAAAACATCCTCGTTTAAGAGCCTACAGAAATGAAGTATGGGACATGGTGGAGAACTTTTTCTCAGCTTTTAACATTCAGTTCATGCCCCTGGAGTAGAACAGGATGGCAGATTCACTTGTAGTAGCTGCCAGCACCTTTCGTCCACCCCAAAATCCCCTCCTGAGGTATGAGATAGAAGTAAGGTACCGACCTTCGATTCCAGACAATGTCAAACATTGGTAGGTGTTTGAGGACGATGAGCAAGTGAAAATATTTTTGGAGACAGTTGGGGAGTTTTCTAATATGGAAATTGACTGTTGCGAGGAAGATGATGCTGAGAACCAACTAGAAAACCAGTGGGAAGAAAAAATGGCCGGGAGTAAAGTGTTACAGCTGAAGGGAAATGTCATCCCTAGAGGCCTGGTGCCCCTAGAAAGGCTATTTGACAAGAATGATGTCCCCAGGCAGCCCAGCAAAATGACAGATGAAAACCAGGTAGAGGACCTAAATCTGGGTACTGAGGCTGAGCCCAAGATCGTGAAATTATCCAGGAAGGTCCCGGATGGTTATAAGGAGAAGTACCTGCAATTATTTAAGTCTTATAGGGATGTATTTGCATGGTCCTACCAAGACCTGAAGACATTTGATATCAGCATTTTGCAACATGAAATTCCCCAGAAGGTAGATGCAAGGCCCCACAAGCAGAAGCTCAGACAAATAAATCCTTTGTTACTCCCCTCCATTGAGAAGGAAATCAAGAAGCTGTTGAAGGCTAAAATAATTGTGCCATTGAAATACTGTGAATGGGTGGCAAATCTAGTCCCTGTCTGAAAGAAAAATGGAGAAATAAGGTTGTGCGTGGATTTCAGAAACTTGAATAGAGCATCCCTGAAAGACAATTACCCATTACTAAAGATGGACCACATTCTGCAGAAAGTGGTGGGGGCCTCAAGGATGTCTATGATGGATGGTTTTTCGGGTTATAACCAGGTGGCTATACTCCCAGAGGACCAGAAAAAGACTGCTTTCACCACACCTTGGGGTACATTTATGTACGCTAGGATGCCTTTTGGGCTAATTAACGCAGGAGCCACTTTTCAGAGGGCTATGGACATAGCTTTTGTTGGGGAACAAGATAAATTCCTGGTGGTCTATCTGGACGATATTACAGTATTTTTGAAAGATGACGCCGAGCACATTCAACATTTGCAGAGAACGTTTGAGAAATGCAGAAGGTATGGACTTTCCCTAAATCCTAAAAAATATTTGTTTGCATTAGAAGAAGGTAAGCTCCTGGGGCACATTGTAACTAGGGATGGGGTCAAGATTGACCCTAAAAGAGTAGAGGTGATAAATGGTATTTCCCTCCCTAGAAATAAGAAAGAAGTCCAGGTGTTCTTAGGGCGTATCAATTTTCTGAGAAGATTTATTCCTAACTATGCTGAAATAGTTAGGCATATAACAGATATGTTAAAAAAGGATAATGAGGTGAAATGGTCACCAGAATCAAGGCAGGACTTCGTCAGAATAAAGAACGCATTTGCTGAGGCTCCTGTGCTGGTAGGGCCAGATTACACTAAACCATTTATGATATTCTCTTTTGCATCACCTCATACAGTAGCTGGAGTTCTCCTACAGAAAAACGAGGATGGGTATGAACAACCTATTGCTTTATTTAGTCAAGTGCTCCACGACGTAGAATTGAAATACAATATATTGGAGAAGCAGGCTTATGCCCTGGTAAAGTCCCTCAAGGCATTTTGCATGTATATTCTGCAGTCTCACATTATTGCATTTGTACCCACCGCAGCGGTTAAAGGCATCCTCGTTCAGGGCGATAGTGAAGGAAAAAGGGGCAGGTGGATTGCAAAGATACAGGAATATGATCTGGACATCAGACCCACTAAGTTGATTAAAGGGCAGGGGCTAGAAAAAATTCTTTCAGAATCAAACCATCAAGCTTTGGGCATTAATTGATTGTAAATGAAGATTCTGGGGAACTGACAAGGCAACAAGAAGTGGAAATGGCCACTCAGAAAATACTAATGAAGTATCTTACTAGTCCTTGGTACAAAGAAATAGTTGAGTATCTCCTGACACTCAGCTGTCCACCCAGCTGTGATAAATCAAAATACAGAGCATTGCGGCTGAAATCACAAAAGTACATGGTTGCCAATGGTCAGCTATATTGGAAATATCTTTCAGGCATACTGTTATTATGCCTCACAGAAGACGAAGTGAAGAACATAATGACTGAATTCCATGAGGGAATCTGTGGAGGACATTATAGCTGAAGGAGCACAGCCCAGAAAATTCTGAAAGCTGGTTTCTACTGGTCCAAATTGTTTGGAGACATCTTTGCTTGGGTTAGAGCATGTGACAAATGTCAGAAATTTGTTGAAAAACAAAAGTTTGCAGCTCTACCCCTGATTCTAGTACACGTTGACGAACCTTTCAGACAGTGGGGGATTGACTTCATAGGTGAGATTCACCCGCCCTCATGTGGACAGCATAAATGGATCCTGACTGCCACGGATTATTTCATGAAGCGGGTGGAAGCCATACCTGCACGAAATGCTATAGACACAGTGATAATTAGATTCATGGAAGAGAACATTATATCCAGGTTTGGATGTCCTTCTAGAATAGTAACTGACAATGACCAGGCGTTCAAATCTACAAAATTTGTGAGTTTCTGTCAGCAATATAATATCACTTTGGGTCACTCTACAGCTTACTACCCACAGGGGAATGGTTTGGCAGAATCATCAAATAAAACGCTGGTGAGAGCTCTAAAGAAGACAATAAATGAGAACCAGAGGAACTGGGATTCCCAACTGAAGTTTGCTCTGTGGGAAAACAAGATTACTAGTAAAATAGCAACCGAGAAATCTCCCTACAAGTTAGTATATGGATGAGCAGCTGTGTTCCCTATACAATTAGCTTTACCCATCGCTCATTTCATGCAAGAAGCTCAGGAGGAACCTGATGGCATGACCAGAAGAATTAACCAACTGGTGGAACTCGAAGAAATGTGTGGTCAGGTGAATCAGTGACTTGTGGAATACCAGGAGAAAATGAAGGAGTTGTTTGACCAGCACGCCAAAGACAGAAAACTACAGGTGGGATGTGCGAAGGGCTGATAAAGGTAAGCATGGTAAATTCGATCCCCTTTGGTTCGGTCCCTTCAAGATTATAGAACAAGGAGGAAATAATACCTTTAAGCTGGAGAATTTGCAGGGAGATCTGCTCGACGCCCCTGTAAATGGACAGTTCCTCAAACCGTACTTTCAGTTCTGAAGTAGGCTGAAAAATCCTGATTGTATTATATTGTACATTAGCTTCTGTTTTCATTTTTGAATTGAATAATGCATGAGTCATGATGATTTATGAAGGGAGAAGTTGGAAGTGCAAGGGAATTGGCGTTCACAGAAGTTAAACAGGCGGTCTGCATAGTTCTCGACACGTTTGAGGATGAACGTGTCGTCCCTAGGTGGAGCCAATGTTGTCTAATCTTTAACATTAGTCACTAGTGTATTAAAAGGTTGACAAGTCATGCATTAAGCTTTGTATCAAAGGACGAAATACCTCAAAGGTGGGTCAAAAGGAGACAAAGCAACAAAGGCCACGTGCATTAAAGCCGAAGGCGGGATTAACCCGAAAATAATGGAGTATAAAGCCAAAAAGCTAACAGAAATATAAAAGGCAATGGAATGCTACACTAAGCGCAAAACCTATGTATTGAAAGAAATTGCCGCCATGTGAAAACACACACGAGGGAAATTTCGAGGGGGTCAAGCAGCGAGGGAGGGAAGAGACCCTTACCCCCGCAGAATTGTGACAGCGTGACGTGGTGGGGACCCGAAGTAAAGGGGATGACGTGGCAAAGCTAACGCGCGGGACCCGATGATCGATATGCTATGTTTAGAATCTGTCGTATGGGAAAGATATTCAAGAATCGTCGGTTTTATATGGTAAGAAGGTAAGGTAAAGTCCATTAGGTTAACTGGTACTGAGGCCCGTACCAGTATTAAACCCGGCACGAGGTGCCCACCTGCACTCTGGCACACCCAATCCTTATGCGCCGCGTGCCTCACTGTCAGTGTCCTTAGGACACTTGCCTTCATTCATTTTACCCATCCGTCTTTTTACCTCAAATTACCCAGTCCAGAGATAACATTTCCTCCGTATTTCACTCCAGTAAAAGGTCGTAGGTTCCCGTCTATGGCATATACCAAGTAGGAAAGAGTGCCTGGTCTACCCAATCATTATCAGAGTTCCCTACGTCGTTTTCCTGAGCAGATTTACCTTCCGTTTAGGTACTCCGTCATTCATACTCCCTCTGTTTTCCTTTCGCTTTTTCAAATTCTTGAATGTCAGCCATGGGAAGGGGAACGCCCAAGAAGAATGAACCAGAGACCCCCCAGGTCCATGAATCCAGGAACCCACCTGGGTTCGACCCTCTCATCGACCTACAGGCCAGTATCTGTGACCCTAAATACCCATTTGACATCCGCAGCATTAAGCCCGTGCTTTTCAGTCGTCATATTAAGAACACAGACCATTACCGAGTAGTCGTGTCTGGCCTGTACCACCAAATTGCCCCTCAAGTTCACTATGTAGTTGAGTTTATCTCTTGGCTCAGAGATGTTTTCGACGAGCATCGAGGCACCTTCACCTCTCCTCAGGGGAACAAAGTTTTTTCATTTTCCCCTGATATTATCAAACAGGCCCTCCGCTTTCCTACTAGCGACACATATATCAGTTTCAGAGAAGCAGCTTTGGCCGCCCAGTTCATCAAACAGCCACGGGAGGCCCGGCAAGCCTTCATCTCCTCTATAACCGGCGACCAGGTTACTTCTCTTCCCGCCATAGAGCCTTTTCTATTGAGTTTGTTCGTAGAAGAGGTTCGGCCCATTCTCTCTCTAATTGCTGGCCTTTTAGGGGTAGGGAGTCCGGAGGAAATTTCCACGGTGTGCGTCCATCTCTTATGGCTCATGTCCCAAAAAGGGGTAGTATTAGATATTCCCGGTTTCCTCTCCACTGCCATTCGAACCCAATTCCAGGAGCTTCCAGAAACCCGTCAGTTCCGTTTCTGTTCAATGGTTTTCTATCTCTTCTTGTATCAGCACGCCGATAAATTTGAGGGTTTGGGGTTGGACAAAGTTTATCTTGAGAATTCCCAACCCCGACCAGTTTTCGACTGGAATTTCTTTGTGCGTCAATTACCTAAGGGAGAGGGTTATTCCAGTTTTGTGAATAGTTTCATGTCTATTACCTATACCATTATTCATGACTCGCCTTCCCCTAGGGTCTTTCCAGAAATGAAAAGATGGTTGCAAGCCGGAAAATCCCAAAGCACTGGAGATTGGTTTCTATTCGAGGACTACACCGAAATTCGGGTCTATGGAGACAAAGTTTCCCCCTACCGGCTGCCAAATTTTCCTGCTCATTGAGTTTATGCACTCGAATACATCTGGCAGGCCCTCAAGGCCGATCAGCTCCATTTTGTTCCTGCCAAGAAGGGTTACATCCTAAGGCTTCCCATTGAAATCGGCCCCTTTGTGGTGAACTCGAGGCATGCCCTCCCGATCGTTGAGAAAATGCTACAAGGTCTGGACCTAAGGCTGGGAAAAAGTTGGGCTTATGACCCTCGAGAAATTATCTCGAACAAAAGAAAAAGGAACAAGTCTGCACCCTATATACATGAGCCGAGGCCATTCATGGAATGGAGGGCTAATCTCAAAACTTGGCCCTTGTTTTCGCAGATGGAGACAGATTCATCTGCTACAGGGGAGGAAGAGAACGTCAACAGAGGCACAGGCGGAGAAGAAGCAGGTACCTCAGGAGCAGCGCCCCCTCACAAAATACAAAGAACAACCTCCAGTGAGGCAGAAGTCATAGGAGAGGAACAACTGCTGGAACCCTTCACAGTATACAGTCAATTGGATAAAGGCAAGGCCGGGCTAACGGTGCTAAGAGACAGTACCACTTCTTCCGATTTCACAGAGGTCACACAGGCCATCATAGAGCATACCTCGCCAAGGGCAATCGAAAGGGATCAGGCAAATAGAGCAATCCGAGACAAATATAAAGCTGAACTGGGAGGATACGTTGAGAAATATCATACCAGGCTCTCTTCCTCCATGAACACAGACATTGAAAGTCTGGTATTATCTATGGCAGAAGCTATCCTGGACCCTAATTTAGGTGTCACTAGCTATCGGGTGCTCGAGTATGCGATCGATATGAAGAAGGTACCAGCCAACGACATGTGCGACCTATTCCAGACGGTATGCGATATGATGAAAGATGAACTGATGTGGGTCACCCTCACATTGAAGAAATTAGAGCAGAAACACGAGCAGTTGAGGGCTACCGTGACAAGCGAACAAGCTAGCTGCCGCGCCAGAGCAAATCAGGTGTGTTTCCTCCAAGACTTGATCAAGGGGAAAGATACGGGGGAAACAAATCCCCAGGCATCTCTGATTGAACAGCTACAGAAGGAAGTCGCATTGGAAAAAAGTCAGGCCCGTATACCAGCATCCCGCCATGTCTAGATGGCTGAACTGGTGCAAGTGGAGTGAGAGAAAGAAAAGCTGTCTGGTAGGCTATCAAAAGAAAGGGAGGAGAAAGAAAAGATGGCTGAAACAATCAACGCACTACAGAATAAGGCAACAGAGCTGCAAGCTAGATGGGACTCACACAGTTGCCAGCCGACAGTGGTGTCAAGTGGAACTAGCTCGCTGTCTGAGCAATTGGCCACAGCAAGAGCTGAAAATGAGGTATTGGAAAAGCAAGCGTTTACAGCAAGGAAAAAGATCACAAACCTGGAAAACTCTTTGTCTGAGAGCACCAGAATAGTAGAAGAGTTGCAGAGAGAAATAGAGCAGGAAAAGAAGACGACGACAGATCAGCAAAAAACTATCGTCGACATAAGAAGTCGGGAAAAGGGAAATCTCACCCTCCTTGAGGCTAGGAGTATAATCTCGTCTGATATAATCTCAACTGTGACCAATAAATGGGGCTTCTTAAGGACGATGGGGGAGCATAAGTCTGCTATACCCTATCTCAGTAGGAAACTGCAGGAGGCAGACCTCGATCTGTCCAACAGGGCCCAACATGCCAAAGAGTATATTTCATTCCTTAATGAGCTGGGATCAGATGACATGGAGAAGCACAATATTCCATGCCGAATCACGGAGGCTATTGAGTGTTGCAAAATCATCAACAAAGAGATGGCCCGAGTCACAGCTTCGAGAACTCTCTAACAGGTGGTCGCCAACGTGGAACGATTCGACGCGGTATGGGGTGAGATCATGACAGTTGGACTCCCTTCCTGTTGGGGCCCGACCACTCCTTCCGTGCTCTTGCCTCTGGCCCAATACACAGTACGCTTGCAAGAAGAAAGAGACCAAACAGACCTCCAGACGGGTAAAGCAGCTCAGCTCAAAGCCGACATGATTGTTTCATACCTTCGAAAAGCGTTCAACCTCCTCCATTTGATAAAACACAAGATTCCTACTGGGGCGGGTTTCCACGCCCTCACAGAGGCCTTTGTCGAGGTGGAGGGGTTCTCAGCAATGCCCGAACCAGCTGCAGACAGTCAGCAGAGGTGCACTCAGTTTACAAGCCAGTATGCTAGTTCATCTGCAAACGTGCCGCCACCAGAATCAGCAACTGCCTCAACTCTGCCACAGCTATGATTCTTTGTCAACTCCTTATTTGGCCTTAACGACCTATTTTACTTTTTACTCAATTAGTTTCTTTTAAGTTTTGAGTGGGTTGTTTTCCCCACTCTTGCATTTTACTTTTTCACCAAACTGCTGTTTAATTTTCTGTTTTTAAAAACGGCCGAGGGCCTGATTATCCATGATGGGAGGCTTGATTCCTCATCATGAATTTTGTTGTTTTGAGAATGAAATTTAACAAATTTTGTTTATGCGAAGAAGATATTTTTCCAAAAAATATCTTCTCGCTGAGATAGAGAGAAGCCTATATAAGTAAGATCCAATGAGAAAAACATGTTCCATATTTCCTGAAGAAATTTGCAGTGTAAAAGTTTTTGTATGCTTGTCGTGGAATCATTAATGCAAATACACAGAGCCCATGGGGTTTCAGCGAAGAGAAGTTCTAGTTATATATGAGGATTCCAGTCTTAATGCTGTATAGTTTGTGACTCTTTCTTTGTGATATTGTATCATTGTTCTTTCCACTGTTTTCAAATTCCTTTTATCGTGTCTTGGAATGCGAGTAACTTGCCAGCTCGGGTATGAATTTATCGTTGTTTAATACTCATGCTTTTCTGGTACATGTTGCTTTAAATATGGCTCATACATGATATGTCGTTTTGCTTAACACATCATTCATATTTCCTCTGTATTAAATATCGTGAAATGTTACTCTTACTGAACTGATTGATATGTATGGATTCTTAGTTCCTAAGCCCATATTATGTTGAAATATGTTTTCCAAGCACCATTTCATTGGTAGTTAGTATTCTCCTTTCACTTTCTGCGCCTCAAATATCTTTCTGTTTAAAATTCCTATATGTTGTTGAGAAACTGGCCCTCTCTGATGAAAGCTGTCTCTAAGCTGTCTGAAGTATATATGTATTGAAGATTCCCTTCTTGTCTTTACAGAGTCTTTCTAACTTGATAAAATCCGAAGGTAGTTTGGTCCCATCCATATGATGACGTTTTACATAAGTTGAAAAGGTGGAGAGTCCAAAGCTGATAATAGGCCTGAAATATACATTATACTCCCTACTGTTTAAGATGTCCTAAGCACTGGTCTTTGGCAACTCAGGACTATCTCTAGGAGCTACAACACACTCCATTTGGAAATGTCTATACCAAATTCCATCTCGCATAAACCAGAAGCATTTTCTGTGTTTTATCAAATCTAAGCTTAAGTAGGGACCAGACGAGGTAGTTATATTCTGAGATGGCAGATATCTCACCTTAAAGGAAGTTTTGAAGATCTTGCACAATATCAACTCAATGTTGATGTATACACAGAAAGGAACGCATTTCACCAATTTGACATGTCTAATCTAAAGAATAGCCCAGGTGAAAAAAGTGGACTCAGAAGATTTCCCTAAAGAAAGAATATCTCGTTCAAGGGTTTTTTCGTGCTGAGCCGCACTGCAAAAGCACACATGTTGGTGTTGGCAAGACAATGGCACAACTAAAAAGTTTTTTCTATTTTCCATAGTTGAATGAAACAGTTCACGGGTTCAAAATGCGTCATGATAAACATCAGAAGGGTCATCACTGTCAATTTGGTGATTAAGTATGGATTTACATTGAAAAAGTAGGGTGGATGGAGATCGGAAGGGTGAGGGAGTTGTACCCTTACCTCATGTCTGCTTAAAACCAACTTTTGGTGGTCGAAAATATTCCATTAGAGAGGAGTGATCCAGGAGTATTATCCAGTTTCTCCAAGTTTACAGGTCTCAATTGTTTCCAGGAACAACGATGAACTATAGAGTTTGTCGCTCTAAATCCGACACTTCTTTCAGTTTCTCATTTTGTCTTCATATGAAGGAGAAATCATCCATCAAAGTACAGGTGTAGGTTTGTTGTTTCAAGTACATGGTGATATTTAGGTTTGATTGTTCAGGTAATGGGTGCATTAGTAGTTTTTGGCACAATTTCAAATATCAAAACACACCTTTGGGAAACAATATTTATTAAACCTAAGCTACATGGTGGGTGCAAATCTATGGACCAAGGTTATGGTTTTAAACATTATATAATTAAACCAGGGTGTAAAAAACAATATGGTTTCAAAACCATATAAGATGGTGGAGAAGAACTATATGAAAAACATTACAAAAGGGCTCAAATATTTCTATGGCGGAGTTTCAACCTATGGTAAAACATTTGGAGCGGATATATATATAGTGGTCAAAATTTATGTTTAAAACATGGATAAGAACATTATAACAAACATATAGTGGAAATTTTATAATAACTATGGTGCAATTATAGTCAAAATAAAAGCAGAGTTGTAAAAAATATGACAATCTATAACCTATGTTTTAAACGGTGCAGATTTATGGTTTCAAACCATATCGGATGAAGATTAGTAATACAAGTTAACAGAAAGACATATCATCACCGAAGAATATTCTCACATGCCACCGGTTTGTTAACCACCAGATGGTGGTTATGAGCAGGCTGTTAAACATGCCATGGGTGATATCACAGGTCCAACTCACCGCTGATGCCAAGTCAAGTGCCATGACCGCTGGAGGAGGTGAGTCAGGTTGCCAAAAAGGCGTCGAAGATATGGTGATATAATCCACTGGTTTGGTAATGGGTTTAAAAATATATTATAACGTTTGGTATTAATTTACCAAACCCGGGAAATTTTAGCACACGACACGTCCACATCATCTCAACATGCTGCTACTTTAGGCCATGTAAAGCAGAAAAAAGGGGCCAATGCACTACAAAAGGTAGGTGTAAGGATGTAAATAACGCGAAATCATGAGTTGAAAAGGGTGAAGGTGCCGTAACTATTGCATGTTGAAACTATTGCATGAGGTTTTAAATCGTCCATCGAACTTCACGAATCTTCTATAGAAGCTCTGAGTGCAACGCAATATTCCACTTTCAATGTATGGCCAATATTTAATGTATGGTATGGCAGAATTTCAAGAGGAGCAAGGGGTAAATACATTTGAAGTGAGAATTACCACAATGCATGCAGAAACCTTGTCATCCATTGTGGTAGCCGTAAATAAAGACATGCGCACTTCAAAAGATTAAAGACCAAAAACCGAACATTTGTTTTGCAAGGAGAGAGTGACATATATATAATGGCCATGTCGTGCCTTCTTTATACATACTATGGAGAGATTTTTCACATGGTTAATATGCAAGAGCCCGTTATCCAAAGGGGATAGAGCATTACGTTTCAAGCATCAGTACAAAGCACAGTAAAAAAAAAATAACAGGTCAAACATGTTAAGGAAACGCATATTTTTCTGCATTCGGTAAGAGATGAAGGAAATCGTGGTTTCTGTCATAGGTCGCTGGATGCAGAGATACCATGGTGAAATATGAAGTTAGATAATCACACGCTGATGGAAAATTCGCTACCCTCTGCGTCACACAAGACACTGGTCCGTCTTATTTTATCACGCCTATATCGGGGCATCTCATCCCTCCTATTTTAAACATTTTACTGTTCAACAAGGAGGCAGTACAATATTGAGCCATGCGGTCACAAGTCTATTGCAGCAATAACATGGGACCCTGCAACCTCTCACCAAGTCGCATAGTCGCAGCTCTCCTCAAGACTCGAAGAATGCAACTCAAAGACATTTGCGACCCTGCGACCTCTCACCAAGTCGCATAGTCGCAGCTCTCCTCAAGACTCGAAGAATGCGACTCAAAGAAATTTGTGACTCTGCGACCTCACCAAGTTGCCAAGTCGCAGAGCCGCACCCCGAAGGATTTCACTCCTGGCGCGACTTTTTGACTATGCAATCCCCACACATATTTAGCCCATCTCAGCACTCAACAATGAATTAGAGCTTCTTTGGTTTCGGCATCGTCTCCATTGGGAGCAAACGTGAAGTAAGAAATGAACCCTACACGCCTACTAAATGATGGACATCGATCGGCATCTCAAGTTCTTTATTCGCACTTGTAAACAAGCTCATAGTGGATATGCATGAACTAATCATACATTTCTTACAAAGCAAGACTCAGCAGGGGTCTCGGATAGTTGTTAAAACCCCAAAATTTTATTTTCGATGTTCCCTTTATGCATCTGAAATTTTCTGCTGCCTCAACATATATATATATATATATATATATATATATATATGTATATATGTGGCTAATTTAATGTGTTATACATGGCTAATTTAATATTTCCTGTGCAGGTAATATGAAGAGATTATGATGACGACTAGAAAAGGAATCCCTCACTTCCCCAGAAGTCGTGTAACCTGGATTCAAGCCAACAAAGAAACCCTTGTTATACATATACCAAGGATCTCGCTCAAAATGAAAACATTGCCCTACCACTTATCGACTCATGGAGATTCCCTTAGCATGGCAATGAAATTACCGGCAGATAGAAGCCACTGGTAAGAGGTAAGGCTGTCCTTCGGAGAGCAAGGTTTTGATATCTTCGAAAGAGAAATGCATAAGGGATATGGCCAAAGGTCGCAAGTCGTAGATCTTCCCAAGGTCACAAGTCACATATCTGCCCAAGGTCGCAAGTCGCATATCTGCCCAAGGCCGCAGGTCACAGAATCCTTCAGGTCGCAAGTCACAGAATCCTCCGGGTCATAGGGCAACCAACAGTTTGAAAGGCGAAAAGTCAGGGAAGCCCAAAGGGCAAGTTTATTCTATAAATACTCCCTTTGGGGATTCGTAATGGACATTTTTTTGGAGACTCAAAGAGGATAACATTGTATATAAGGACTGTACATTTTGATTATGAATACAAGCACTTGTAAACCCCATTTTTGGATTTGATGTCGGTTAATGTTCCAAAACTATGAGTATTATATTTTCAGTTTCTAATATCTTTTGATTAATGAAACTGTCTCTCTAATTATGTCGTTATGAATTATAGTTTTCTAGACATGTGTTAATTTGGTGTTTAAGTTATATTTCTGCTTAAATAAATGTTAATAACTTTGTTTACTAACATTATATTACCAACTTAATTATTCAAGGAAGTGAAGGGTATCCTGCCATAAAGAACTATTTCTTCTGTGGTTAGGACAGATTTTTTTTTTACAAGTATGACCCTAATGACCTGCTGTTAATAGCATCTCCTTTCGGTGCCATGCTTCATAACTCGGCTTGCTACACATAGTGTTGTAGGATCATTGAAACTCATCAATCATGTGTTTTGTACTATTTGAATAAACGTGTGTGTGTAGGTTCACGAAGTCCGATTGAAACCAAAGAAAAGGAGTATTAAGCAGTAGCCAGACCCACACCCCGGAGAGGATCCCTATTTCAAATGGTTTAGAGTCTAGTTGGGACTTTTTACTGGGGAGATCCCCTTACTATTGGCTGGACATTTTTTCCCATCAACAGAATTGGCGCTAGAAGGAGCGCCAAATGACAAGCTGAGCCCTTAGAGCCTACATTTAATATCATATCTGTAATGGCTCTTCCCCAAATCATTCTCCCGAGATGTTTGTCGGATTTATATAGGCCTCGATGCTCAATCCCCGATGAACTTATGTATCACTTGTCCTAGTTAAAATTTGATGGTGAAAACGGAGTTCCCATAACCAAACACCTTTTAGATTTCTGTCATTTTTGTGAGTACTACGAAATTGACAATGAAGGGTTGAATTGTTTGCTTTTCTCCCTCACTCTTGAAGGTCACGCTCAGCAGTGGTGCCACACATTGCCGAAAGCTTCCATCCATTCGTTCAAGCAGCTCATTGGTGAAATACAACAAGATTTTCACAGGTATGATCTTTAAAATGTATTATTAAAATTAAATGACATCAAGATGGAACCTCAGGAACCGCTAGATGAATTCTCTATCAGATTTGATCATTATTGTCTTGAGATCCCTGAAAAGGATGTTTATTGGAAATTTCTAAGTGAACATTTCAAGTATGTGATTCTCGTTTCCCTTGAACAATTTCAATTAGCAACCAAGCCTGATCCTAGTGTTTCCTATGACGACCCGCAAGTTGTCGACTATTTAGACTCTATTCCTAATGTTTCCTTGTCCCTCTCCCTAAGGCCAGACTACATTCAGGCCTCCAAGGAGAGTATTACTATTTGTGATATTTCGGTCCATCCTCCTAAATGGCCGTGTAATGGAGTTGTGACCCCGGAATTTCTGAGCAATGATAGACGTGTGCCAGAAGATAAAACTTGTTGTGTCACCTCTAAGTCTGTCACACACCCTGTTGGATCAAATATTGAGAATCATATGGGCCCAACATCTCCCTAGGATCATGAAACCTATCTCGAGTCCACTAGACGTTTCCCTGGGCACAGTCCTAAATTTGACTCGTATAATGATGATGAATTGACTCTTATCCTGCACGAGGTTGATTTCCTCACAAGGCCTGCCAGATCATTGTTCCCTCTAGATGACATGGATATGCGTGATGAAAATCTTTGTACAGTTAATACCCTCGCGGATGAATCATTTCATTCATTATTCCCTGATTTATTTCATGAGTCTATCACACCAGTGATTTCTTCAAGTCATTCAAATTTTTCTTATACTAGTACTGGCAACAATCATAAGCGCCCAGGTGGTGCTTCACAATCACATTACAAAATTAATGAATCTTTTAGATATGATGTTCTTCATCTGAAATATTTCAACAACCAAAGGAGTAACTTCCTAACTAGGAAACCTCAAGATGCCCCTTTTATTGGTCCATACCAATCGGTGACTCCCAGGAAGCCTAACTTGCCAAGCACCCATCTTGATCAATTCGATGGCTCCATTAATCACTGCTTATATAAAAAAATATTCACCCATGCCGCTAAGAACTGTCATTCATATCTTTTTATCGACCATATGAAGCCACCCAAATTCGATGATCCGCTTTGTGAAGATTCAAGAGCTCACCAGGAAATTGAAGCAATTCAGCCTCTGCCAGTTGTTACCCCAAGCTCTTCTGATCCTGACGAGACTCCTCAAACAACTCCAACTAGAGTTTCTCGAATTAGGGTTTCTGCTTTTGGATTCACAAGTATCTATAATTCGCCTGGTAGACGCTTATTTTTCCCATCCTATCAAGTTAATCACCCTCAACACCATGATGAGATTGCCGGTCAATTCGAGGAATCCTACCCAGTGAATATACTTGCAAATAGGCAATGGATTACCCCCCTCCCGTCGGACCTAGGGTTGTGCATGAATGGATGTGTGTCTTTCATAAATAGTTTTAAGTTTCAGGAACATATTTTTGTGTGTCAGGATGAGAGTGGAATTTAGCTTGCACCGTCCATTCTGGCATGTTCTCTGGTAAGTATGCATGATCCTCTTGCCATTGCACATGCTCTTCAGGTAATTTTTGTGGTTGTTGCACATTTTTGGATGCTAGCTCTGATCCGGAGAATTTTTGTTCTTGTAGGATGGGAACTAATGTGGTGGCTACATTGGAAAGCTGATTTCACATAACCCGACATCCTCGTTGGTTAAACTAGGGCTTTAGGTGTAGGCTAGCTAGGACCTGTTAATAAAAAATTTTAGTTCAAAGTTTTTTTTAATTAGGTTTACTTGCGAAATTTTTACCTTATAATTTAAAAGTATGTCTGCTATTTTTTTCTTATGATTAATATCTTAGGTATCATCATGTTACAATTGTTTTACACTCATTTCTTTTTTAGTTTGCTTGTTGTTGCATCAATAATCACTGCTTGTTGCACCTCTTTTCCACCTACAACTGGTTGATCTTTCTCGCACATGGTGTTGCATTTCATCTTGAGCCTCAGCTATTACATTGCGTCGTACACTCTCTTCCTCACATCATTTCCGTAGGTTGTTGACATAGCTTGAAAATTTTTGACATATTGCCTACCACTACATGAGCCCTCATTGAAACCCCACCAACTTGTGGAATTTGTTTTCCCTGATTGCTGAAACAATAACCCCATTGTTTGAATGAGGTTGCGATGGCTATCTCAAGAGGTAGCTTCCTCACAGTATAGGTCATCGAAGTCGCATTCTCAACAAGATGCCTATGAGTCTAAATTTATAAGCCAGGGAGATACATGTCGGTTGTTGGTGGGAGACCTAATGAGTTTGAATGGCCAATACCCGTAGCCTAAGCCTTGTGCCTAGCATAGTCTTGGACATCTTAATGATCTGTTTTTCATGCTTCACCTATTGTGGTAGATGGGATTTGAAGGTTTGGCACAACGGCAAACCCAAATCAGGATATCTTTCAGTTTCTATAAAACAAGAAACAACCTCTCTTGCTCGTAAAATAAGTCGGGATCCCTCATCTGCCCACAAAAATAAGTGCCACGAGCACATGAAAATAAGTGCCACGAGCACATGAAACAAATAACGTTAAAGGATTTAGAAAGGCTTCCTGCGCAGAGAGGTAATGTAACGACTCCGCCGGGGTACTGACCAGGCTCGCTGGTAGGGGAGCAACGCTTGTGATTTCTTGAAGTGACTCCGCCGAGGTACATTCCAGGCCTGCTAGCAGAGGAGCAACATCGGAAACTTACTTCAAAAATCCTAAAAATAATAAACCCGGTGCCTTGCTCTTGACATCATCAACAACCTACTATCATCCATGAGCTTCCACTTTGGTGTGTTCTGGTTAACGAGACCTAGTTGGGGCATAAAGACTGGGACAAAAGGATACATGCAGGAATTGTTCGATATCCCCTTGCATCACCATCTAGACTCAGACTATTTTTGTGGTGTTGGCAGAGATGTTTGCTTCTACCAGTGGTTCACCATTTTTTGTAGACACTACAACACCACCCAAAATTTTAGGTATATTCAAAATTTTGGGTCCCCCTCTGCTCGCTTAGCCATTAAGGTCTTTCACCCGAACTGTAGTTAGTGACATCCCCATGATCTATCCCCAACCCCTCATGAGCTTTCTCACCATCATGATCAGATGCTTTTGCTACAATCACACCATGTGTGGGAGGGATCATCAAGCACACGCTCGAATAGGAACTTTTCTGTGCATTGAGGATGTGCATTAGCATCCCTCTCGCCATGGGTCATTAAGCATGTTGTTTGAGTACTTCTCTTAAGCTCTTTGGTATCATATAATTTATGTAGGGGCACCATTATCAAAGAGTAACTGTGAACTAATTGATTTTATAATGTTTCATATAGGTCAATCCCATGGGTGATAAACTCATCAATGTCGTCACGACACCAAGGGAAATAAAATTAAGCTCAACAACAGGGCCACAGTTGTGAAACAGGGGAGGAGGAGGAGCAAATGACCAGTACTATTAAAAGGAGGATGGTGTGGTACATGTTTATTAGAGAAAGAAATTTTCATGTCACTAATGCAAAAAACATTCTTCACTAATGTACATCGGATACTTAGAATCACTCCATTTGGAAATGTCTGTACTGGATGCCATTTTGCATAAACCAGAAGCATTTTCTCTGATTTATCAAATCTAAGCTTAAGTAGGGACTGGACAAGGTATTTATATTCCAAGATGGCAAATATCTCACCTTAAAGAAAGTTTTGAAGATCTTACACAATACCAGCTCAATGTTGATGTATACACAAAAAGGAACACATTTCACCAATTTGACAAGTCTAATCTAAAGTATAGCCTGGGTGAACAAAGTGGACTCAGAAGATTTCCCTAAAGAAAGACAATCTCATTCAAGGGTGTTTTCGTGCTAATCCGCAGTGCGAAAGCACACATGTTGGTGTTGGCAAGACAATGGCACAACTAAAAATGTTTTTCTATTTTCTGCAGTTGAATGAAATAGTTCACAGGTTCAAAATGCATCATGATAAGCATCAGAAGGGTCATCACTATCAATTTGGTGATTAAGTATGGATTTACATCGACAAAGTAGGGTGGATGGAGATCCGAAGGGTGAGGGAGTTGTACCCTCACCCCATGTCTGCTTAAAACCAACTTTTGGTGGTTGAAAAGCTTCCAGTAGAGAGGAGTGATCCAGAAGTATTATCCAGTTTCTCCAAGTTTACAGGTCTCAATTGTTTCCGCGAACAACGATGAACTATAGAGTTCGTCGCTCTAAATCTGACACTTCTTTCAGTTTCTCATTTTGTCTTCGTATGAAGGAGAAATCATCCATCAAAGTACAGGTGTAGGTTTGTTGTTTCAGGTACATGGTGAGATTTAGGTTTGATTTGTTAGGTAATGGTGCATTAGTATATTTTGGCACAATTTCAAATATCAAAACACACCTTTGGGAAACAATATTTATTAAACCTAAGCTACATGGTGGGTGCAAATCTATGGACCAAGGTTATGGTTTTAAACATTATATAATTAAATCAAGGTGCAAAAAACAATATGGTTTCAAAACCATATAATATCGTGGAGCAGAACTATATCAAAAACATTACATATGGGCTCAAATATTTATATGGCGGAGTTTCAACCTATGGTAAAACATTTGGAGCAGATATATATAGTGGTCAAAATTTATGTTTAAAACATGGAGTGGAACATTATAAAAAACCTATATTGGCAGTGTTATAATAACTATAGTGCAATTATAGTCAATGGAAAAGCGGAGTTGTAAAAAATATGACAATCTATAACCTATGTTTTAAACGGTGCAGAGTTATGGTTTCAAACCATATCGAATGAAGATTAGTAATACAAGTTAAGAAAAATACATATCATCACCGGAGAATCTTCTCACATGCCACGGGTTTGTTAACCGCCAGATGGTAGTTATGAGCAGGCTGTTAAACACACCATGGGTGATATCCAAGTCCAACTCACCGCTGATTCCAAGTCAAGTGCCACGACCGCTTGAGGAGGTGAGTTAGCTTGCCAAAAAGGTGTCGAAGATAGGGTGATATAATCCATCAGTTTGGTAATGGGTTTAAAAATATATTATAACATTTGGTATTAATGTACCAAACCCGAGAAATTTAGCGCACGACACATCCACAACATCTCAGCATGTTGCGACTTTAGGCCATGTAAAGCAAAAAAAAGGGGCCAGCGCACGACAAAAGGTAGGTGTAAGGCTGTAAATAACGAGACCTCATGAGTTGAAAAGGGCGAAGGTGCTGTAACTATTGCACGTTGAAACTATTTCATGAGGTTTTACATCATCCATAGGACTTCATGAATCTTCTACATAAGCTCTGAGTGCAATGCAATATTTCGCTTTCAACGTATGGAAAATATTTAATGTATGGCATGGAGGAATTTCGAGAAGAGCAAGGGGTAAATACATTTGAAGTGATAATTACCACAATGCATGTAGAAACATCGTCATCCATCATGGTAGCTGCAAATAAAGACAGACACACTTCAAAATATTAAACGCCAAACACCGGACATTCATCTTGCAAGGAGCGAGTCACATATAATGGCCATGTCGTGCCTTCTTTATACATACTATGGAGAGATTTTTTAAACGGTTAATATGCAGGAGCCTGTTATCCAAAGGGGATAGAGAATTACGTTTCAAGCATCAGTACAAAACACAATAAAAAAAAATAACGGGTCGAACATGCTAAGGAAACGCATATTTTTCTGCGTTCGGTAAGAGATGAAGGAAATCGTGGTTTCTGTCACAGGTCACTGGATGCAGAGATACCATGGTGAAACTTGAAGTTAGATAATCACATGCTGATGGAAAAGTTGTTTCCCTCTACGTCACACAAGACACTGGTCTACCTTATTTTGTCACGCCTATATTGGGGCATCTCATCCCTCCTATTTTCAACATTGCACGGTTCAACAATGAGGCAGTACGCTATTGAGCCACGCGGTCGCAAGTCTGTTGCAGCAGTAACATTTGACCCTGCGACCTCTCACCAAGTCACATAGTTGCATCTCTCCTCAAGACTCAAAGAATGCGACTCAAAGACATGTGCGACCCTGCGACCTCTCACCAAGTCGCATATTTGTAGCTCTCCTGAAGACTCGAAGAATGCGACTCAAAGACATTTGCGACTCTGTGACCTGACCAAGTCGCCAAGTCGCAGAGTTGCACCCCAAAGGATTTCATGCCCGGTGCGACTTTCCGACTACATGACCCCCACGCATATTTAGCCCATACCAGCACTCAGCAATGCATTAGAGCTTCTTTGGTTTCGGCATCATCTCCATTGGGAGAAAACGTGAAGTAAGAAATGAACCCTACATGCCTACTAAATGATGGACATTGATCGGCATCACAAGTTCTTTCTTCGCACTTGTAAACAAGCTCATAGTGGATATGCACGAACTAATCATACATTTCTTACAAAGAAAGACTCAGCAGGGGTCTCAGATAGTTGTTAAAACCCCCAAACTTTATTTTCGATGTTCCCTTTATGCATCTGAAATTTTTTGCTGCCTCAACATATATATATATATATATATATATATATATATAGGTGGCTAATTTAATGTGTTATACATGGCTGATTTAATATTTCCTATGCATGTAATATGAAGAGATTATGATGACAACCAGACAAAGAATCCCTCACTTCCCTAGAAGTCGCGCAACCTGGATTCAAGCCAACAAAGAAACCCTCATTATACAGATACCAAGGATCTAGCTCAAAATGAAAACATCTCCCTACCGCTTATCGACTCATGGAGATTCCCTTAGCATGGCAATGACATTATCGACAAATAGAAGCCGCTGGTAAGAGCTAAGGTTGTCCTTCGGAGATCAAGGTTCTAATATCTTCGAAAGAGAAATGCATAAGGGATATGGCCAAAGGTCGCAAGTTGCAGATCTTCCCAAGGTCGCAGGTCACATATCTGTCCAAGGTCGCAGGTTGCATATCTGCCCAAGGTCGTAGGTCGCAGAATCCTTCAGGTCACAAGTCAGAGAATCCTTCGGGTCACAGGGCAACCAACAGTTCGAAAGGCGAAAAGTCAGGGAAGCCCAAAGGGAAAGTTTCTTCTATATATACTCCCTTCGGGGATTCGTAAAGGACACTTTTTTGGAGACTCAAAGAGGATAACATTGTATAGAAGGACTGCACATTTTTATTATGAATACAAGCACTTGTAAACCCTATTTTTGGATCTGATGTCGGTTAATGTTCCAACACTATGAGTATTATATTTCCAGTTTCTAATATCTTTTCATTAATGAAACTGTCTCTCTGATTACATCATTATGAATTATAGTTTTCTAAACATGTGTTAATGGTGTTTAAGTTATATTTCTACTTAAATAAATGTTAATAACTTTGTTTACTAACATTATATTACCAACTTAATTATTCAAGGAAGTGAAGGGTATCCTGCCATAAAGAACTATTTCTTCTGTGGTTAGGACAACTTTTGTTTTTACAAGTATGAACCTAATGACGTGTTATTAACAACATCTCCTTTCGGTGCCATGCTTCATAACTTGGCTTGCTACGCATAGTGTTGTAGGATCATTGAAACTCATCAATCATGTGTTTTGTATCATTTGAATAAACGTGTGTCTGCAGGTTCATGAAGTCCGATTGAAACCAAAGAAAAGGAGTATTAAGAAGTAGCTGGACCCACACCTCGGATGGGATCCCTATTTCAAATGGTTTAGAGTCTAGTTGGGACTTTTTACTGGGGAGATCCCCTTACTATTGGCCGGACATTTTTTCCCATCAACAGAATTGGCCCTAGAAGGAGGGCCAGATGACAAGCTGAGCCCTTAGAGCCTACAGTTAATCTCATATCTGTAATGGCTCGTCCCCAAATCATTCTCTCGAGATGTTTGTCAGATTTCTATAGGCCTCGATGCTCAATCCCTGATGAACTTATGTATCACTTGTCCCAGTTAGAATTTGATGGTGAAAACAGAATTCCCATAACCAAACACCTTTTATATTTCTGTGATTTTTGTGAGTGTTACAAAATTGACAATGAAGGGTTGACTTGTTTTCTTTTCTCCCTCACTCTCAAAGGTCACGCTCAGCAATGGTGCTGCACATTGCTGGAAGCTTCCATCCATTCATTCGAGCAGCTCGCTGGTGAAATACAACAAGCTTTTCACAGGTATGATATTCAAAATGTATTATTAAAATTAAATGACATCAGGATAGAACCTCAAGAACCGCTAGATGAATTCTCTATCAGATTTGTTCATTATTGTCTTGAGATCCCTGAAAAGGATGTTGATTGGAAATTTCTAAGTGAACAATTCAAGTATGTGATTCTCGTTTCCCTTGAACAATTTCAATTAGCAACCGAGCCTGATCCTAGTGTTTCCTATGACGACCCACAAGTTGCTGACTTTTTAGACTCTATTCCTAATGTTTTCTTGTCCCTCTCCCTAAGGCCAGACCACATTAAAGCCCCTAAGGAGATTATTACTATTTGTGATATTTTGGTCCATCGTCCTGAATGGTCATGTAATGCAGTTGTGACCCCGGATGTTATGAGCAATGATAGACGTGTGCCAAAAGATAAAACCTGTTATATCACCTTTGAATCTTTCATGCACCCTGTTGGATCAAATATTGAGAATCATATGGGCCCAACATCTCCCCAAGATCATGAAACCTATCTCTAGTCCATGAGACATTTCCCTGGGCACAGTCCTAAATCTGACTTGCATACTGATTATGAATTGACTCTTATCCTGCACGAGGTTGATTTCCTCACAAGGCCTGCTAGATCATTGTTCCCTCTGGATGACATGGATATGCATGATGAAAATATTTTTACGGTTAATACCCCCACGGATGAATCATTTCGTTCATTATTCCCTGATTTATTTCATGAGTCTATCATGCTAGTGATTTCTTCAAGTCATTCAAATTTTTCTTATACTAGTACTGGCAACAATCATAAGCGCCTAGGTGGTGCTTCGCAATCACATTACAAAATTAATGAATCTTTTAGATATAATGTTCTTCATCCGAAATATTTCAACAACCAAAGGAGTAACTTCCTGACCGGGAAAATTCAAGATGCCCCTTTTATTGATCCATATCAATCGGTGACTCTTGGGAAGCCTAACTTGCTAGGCACCCATATTGATCAATTTGATGGCTCCATTAATCACTGCTTATCTAAAAACATATTCACTCATGCCACTAAGAACTGTCATTCATATATTTTTATCGACCATATGAATCCACCCGAATTTGATGATCCACTTTGTGAAGATTCAAAAGCCCACCAGGAAATAGAAGCAATTCAGCCTCTGCTAGTTGTTACCCCAATCTCTTCTGATCCTGACGAGACTCCTCAAACAACTCCAACTAGAGTTTCTCGAATTAGGGTTTCTTCTCTTGGATTCGCAAGTATCTATAACTCGCCTAGAAGACACTTATTTTTCCCATCCTATCAGGTCAATCACCCTCAACACCATGATGATATTTCCAGTAAATTCAAGGAATCCTACCCAGTGAATATACTTGCAAATAGGCAATGGCTTACCCCCCTCCCGTCGGACCTAGGGTTGTGCATGAATGGATGTGTGTCATTCATAAATAGTATTAAGTTTCAAGAACATATTTCTGTGTGTCAGGATGAGAGTGGAATTCAGCTTGCACCATCCATTCTGGCATGTTCTCTGGTAAGTATCCATGATCTTCTTGCCGTTGCACATGCTCTTCAGGTAAGTTTTGTGGCTGTTGCACATTTTTGGATGCTAGCTTTGATCCCGAGCATTGTTGTTCTTGCAGGATGGGAACTAATGCGGTGGCAGCACTAGAAAGTTGATTTCACATAACCCGACATCCTCGTTGGTTAAACTAGGGCTTTAGGTGTAGGCTAGCTAGGACCTGTTAATAAAAAAATTTAGTTCAAAGTTTTTTTTAAATAGGTTTACTTGCGAAATTTTTACCTTATAATTTAAAAGTGTGTATGCTATTTTTTGCTTACGATTAATATCTTAGGTATCATCATGTTACAATTTTTTTGTGCTCATTTCTTTTTCAGTTTGCTTTTTGCTGCATAAATAATCGCTGCTTGTATTGCGCCTACTTCCACCTACAACTGGTTGATCGTTCTCGCACATGGCATTGCATTTCATCTTGAGCCTCATCTATTCCATTTCGTCATACACTCTCTTCCTCACATCATTTTCGCAGGTTGTTGACATAGCTTTGAAATTTTTGACATATCGCCTACCACTGTATGAGCCCTCGTTAATACCCCACCAACTTGCGGACTTGTTTTTCCCCGATTGCTGAAATAATGACCCCATTGTTTGCGTGAGGTTTTGGTGGCTATCTCAAGAGGCAGCTTCCTCACAGTACAGGTCATCAAAGTCACATTCTCAACAAGATTCCTATGTGTCTAAATTTATTAGCCAGGGAGATACGATCTGGTTGTTTGTGGGAGACCTAATGAGTTTGAATGGCCAATACCCGTAGACTAAGCCTTATGCACAGCATAGTCTTGGACATCTTAATGATCTGTTTTGCATGCTTCACCTATTGTGGTAGATGGGATGTGAAGGTTTTGCACAAGGGGAAACCCCAATCAGGATATCTTTCAGTTTCTGTAAAACAAGAAACAACATCTCTTGCTCATAAAATAAGTTGGGATCCCTCATCCGCCCACGAAAATAAGTTCCACGGGCACATGAAAATAAGTGCTACAAGCACATGAAACAAATAAGGGTAAAGGATTGAGAAAGGCTTCCTACGAAGCATCTCATCTCTCCTATTTTCAACATTTCACGGTTCAACAAGGAGGCAGTACGCTATTGAGCCACGCGGTCGCAAGTCTGTTGCAGCAGTAACATGCGACCCTGCGACCTCTCACCAAGTCGCATAGTCGCAACTCTCCTCAAGACTCGAAGAATGTGACTCAAAGACATTTGCGACCCTGCGACCTCTAACCAAGTCACATAGTCGCGGCTATCCTCAAGACTCGAAGAATGCAACTCAAAGACATTTGCGTCTCTGCGAACTCACCAAGTCGCCAAGTCGCAGAGTCACAACCTGAAGGATTTCACGCCTGGCGCAACTTTCCGACTACGCGACCCCCATGCATATTTATCCCATCCCATCACTCAGCAACACATTAGAGCTTCTTTGGTTTTGCATCATCTCCATTGGGAGCAAACATGAAGTAAGAAATGAACCCTGCATGCCTTCCAAATGATGGACATTAGTCAACATATCAAGTTCTTTCTTTGCCCCCATAAACAAGCTCATAGTGGATATGCACAAACTAATCATACATTTCTTACAAAGAAGGACTCAGCAGGGGTCTCGAATAGTTGTTAAAACCGCCAAATTTTATTTTTGATGTTCCCTTTATGCATCTGAAATTTTCTGCTACCTCAACATATATATATATATATATATATATATATATATATATATATATATATATATATATATATATATATATATATGATTTAATATTTCCTATATAGGTAATATGAAGAGATTATCATGACGACCAGACAAAGAATCCCTCACTTCCCCAGAAGTCGCGCAACCTGGATTCAAGCCAAAAAAGAAACCCTCGATATACAGATACCAAGGATCTCGTTCAAAATGAAAACATCACCCTACTGCTTATCTTCTCATGGAGACTCCCTTAGCATGGCAATGACATTACCGACAGATAGAAGCCGTTGGTAAGAGCTAAGGCTGTCCTTCGAAGAGCAGGGTTCTGATATCTTCGAAAGAGAAATGCATAAGGGATATGGCCAAAGGTCACAAGTCGCAGATCTTCCCAAGGTTGTAGGTCGCATATCTTCCCAAGGTTGTAGGTCATAGAATCCTTCAGGTCGCTAGTCGCAGAATCCTCCAGGTCATAGGGCAACCAACAGTTCGGAAGGCGAAAAGTCAAGGAAGCCCAAAGGGAAAGTTTCACCTATAAATACTCCCTTCGGGGATTTGTAAAGGACTTTTTTTTGGAGACTCAAAGAGGATAAAATTGTATAGAAGGACTACACATTTTGATTATGAATACAAGCACTTGTAAACCCCATTTTTGGATCTGATGTTGGTTAATGTTCCAACACTATGAGTATTATATTTTCAGTTTCTAATATCTTTTGGTTAATGAAACTGTCTCTCTAATTACATTGTTATGCATTATATTTTTCTAGATATGTGTTAATGGTGTTTAAGTTATATGTCTGCATAAATAAATGTTAATAGCTTTTTTTACTAACATTATATTATCAACCTAATTATTCAAGGAAGTGAAGGGTATCCTACCATAAAGAACTATTTCTTCTGTGGTTAGGACAAATTTTGTTTTTACAAGTATCACCTTAATGACGTTCTATTAACAACATCTCCTTTCGGTGCCATGCTTCATAACTTGGCTTGCTACGCATATTCTTGTAGGATCATTGAAACTCATCAATCATGTGTCCATAGGTTCACGAAGTTCGATTGAAACCAAAGAAAAGGAGTATTAAGCAGTAGTTAGACCCACACCCTGGACGGGATCCCTATTTCAAATAGTTTAGAGTCTATTTGGGACTTTTTACCGGGGAGATCCCCTTACTGTTGGCCGGACATTTTTTTCCCATCAACATACGACAAGAAACCCATGACCGCTCTAGATGTCAAACTACCATACATAGATACAGCCACGGAACCACTCACAAGATATACAAAATTTAGCCCAGGCCAATTCAAGCCATCATCTATCCTAGGCTCATTCCTAGGAGATCCCCCTATTGTACTAGGGGAATCCCACAAAAGCATAGAGGCACCAGTGTGCATGATGAGCTCATCAAATACCGAAATGAGCCCACAAGCAGAAACCAACAGTATAGATGTCGAAGCCACAGGTACGACATTACTATGATATGCCATTTCACAGACCCCATTTTTGTATCCCCCACTTGGTTTTGTATCAAAACATGTCATGGCAACTATGACATTGCCAAATATGGCTTTCACAATACCTGTGTGGTATTTGGTCACTCCAGCAATGCTACAAAGCCCAGGCATTGCCTCTAATGGCATGACCCCTATTTCCCCCAAGAAGTCATAGAAGTTAAAGAAACACTTGTAGTGGCGCCATCTGGCACTACCAAGAGGAATAACAAAAAAGAAAAAAGTTTGAAACCCCCAAGTTACCTCGGGAATCACAACCTTATGCATTGTGCGATATTGTAGGCCATCCTACTAATATTTTCCCTAAATTAGAAGAATTAAAACCTCTTGTACATACCGAAATAAATGTCACGACCTCATATACCCAAAAAAATGAACAGGTCACGAAAAACCAAGGGAAAGCATTATGCACCAATCATGCATGTGCCATATGCGACCATTATGGGCATTACACCCATCATTTCCCATAGATGCCTCGATATAGGGATGCATAGCAAGCCCTATAACAATCTAATATTGAGGACCCCTCTGTCGAATCCATACAAATGAAAGTGAACGAGTCCAAAATTATATTTTATGAACGAAAAGAACCTGCATCATGCTCGTACTCATCCAACCCAACTACTCAAAGAAGGAAAATAGAGGTCACACCATAGATCCCAGTTTGCGCATTGTGTGATGAACCTGATCACTTGATCATACAGTCCCCTGAATTAAGGGCTTTCAACCATTTTTACCCAATACCAGATGTTTCCCAAAGAAACTTATCGTGACACAAAAGACACACTTGTCACATATGTCGAGAAACCATCACATGCTTGGTTGTCCCAACCTCCATTTTCTCTGATTAATGTTTGATTTCATGCAACGTTTCATCACCGAAAATCCTGATTTTGAAAATTTAGACAAAAAATCCACCGACAACACTACAAATCAATGGACTGAAGCAACAAGTAACATATTATATATATATAAGAGGAGAGACTGTCACCAGAGCAACCACCTCTCCCTTGTAACCATCCTTGGCCTCAAGACCAACTTTGCATGCGATGAACATGATCATTTGATCACGCAATGTGTGGCTATAGAGTGGTTTCAAATATGGTGCCCAGTTAACCTAGTGTACTTCATAGGGCTTCGTAACAATCAAAATTATTTCCAGATATGTTAGGATAGCCACCATATTCTCCATTTTCTCTACATCCCCCAATTCTGTTTAGCATTAGAGTAGCTACGCTTGTCCATAACCAACCTTGCTGACTTAGACAAATTAGATTCTGAGTCTGTAGAAAGTTCCACAACCCATGATTATGAAGTGAATAGGTCCATTATTTGTGTATCTAAAGAGAGAAATCCACCAAAAGGATGGCTTTCCATCCCCAAACCCCCCACACGCCCAAACCCAGCCTACATATTGTGTGATGAACGTGACCATTTAATCACTCAGTGCCCAGATTTAGTATAATTCCGAAAATGGTACCCAATAACCCCGATGGTCCAAAGGGATTGGAAAAAAATAGAGCGTGTTTATTGTCTAATATGCCAAGATAACCACCACGCTCGCATTTCCCCTATGTCCCTCGACTTAAACTTAGGCTAGACATCATGCACTCATCCGTCTCCAATAATATGGACGTAGTTGTTTTCGAGTTACCACAACATAGGCCACTGATAACAATGAGGCATACCCCCCATTGTCACCAGCCACCTAAAACCACGAAGGAAACCCCTCACTCTAGCAAGGTAAGAAGAAAATAAAAAATATCATGTGCCTTATGTTTTAAAAATGACCACATGGTTAATCAATGTGAGGAGCTTAACAATTCACCGACAGTCTTTGCATGGTCACACCTATACCTTACATTCATCTCTCTAATCAAGAGAATATCACACGTTATTATTGCTTAATTTTCTCGCAATTTCACCACACGATGAATTTCCATTACCTTCCAAGATTAAGAGCAGCTAAAGCAGCATTAAAAGAAAAACTCCCATAGGAGAAAAATCACACAAGGTCTAAATAAGAGACTACAAAAACAAAGAAATATACATTCTCATAACCATCTCCCATCATCATCCTCTAATATGATGAGTAGTACTAGATCTCATAAAATATACTCAATGAGTACATTGGCTCCATGCAAAATTTGCACGAGCCATGATCATGATACAACAAAATTCCCTATGTTGCGAAAATTTCAGCACCTCTGCATCCATCAAAATCTTGACATAAAAGAAGCTACTTGTACCCTTTGTACACTACCAAGAGAGCATGAATCTGTGCTCGTAAAAAAACAAACAAACATCACGAAAATTCTTCCACCATGTAATGCGGATGACACAAAACAGCATATACGATTCATCTCATCATGCATGGTAACCATGAATCATGTTGTCTGCTCATCCTTCCTTGGTATCGAGACCACTGCAACTACCACAATGGTATTTGTATCTTTGATGGTGCAAACCCATCCTGTCTGTACCCTATCAACCTCATCTGGTTCCATGGCATCGACCACATAATCATATTCATGTCTATTGACCAGCACTATTATGCCTGAACCAATTCCTCACAGCCTCGCACAAAACAATTCCCCCATATACATCTTGTTTCACTCTCATGAGGATATATTAGAGGCCATGACGAAACTATATTTTCCATCAGACGTAATGCATCACCGCTCGTTTTTTTCTTCTTGAAAAAGCATTTGTGCCTAGAAGCACAAAAACCCGGAATATTTATTCCATTTAATCCAAAGACTTGTTTCCGTTAGGAAAGTTATATTGGTTCAAGAACCCTATCCCAATGCCTGATGCATTTTATTAAGGAAATATGTAAAATATTTCACCAACCATTAACGTGAATATCTTGAAAAAACCAGGAAAAATCGAAGAAATATCATTGGGGATGGCATGCTCCCTAGATGAGATAACTAGGTATACAAACCTATTACAGGAGTATAGGGATATATTCACTTATTATTATTCAGAGATGTTGAGGTTAAGCCCCACCATCATGGAGCATCACATTGACACTTGTCCTAATGTATCACCCATCCACAAAATGAAACATCAATTAAACCCATCCAAAGCAGAAGAAATCAAACAAGAGACAAATAAGCTTCACAAAGCTCGATTCATTTACCCAATCACTTATACATCTTGGGTTTCTAACCCTATACCCATCATGAAAAAATAGGTCAACATTTGATTATGTACCAATTTTTTAGATTTAAAGAAAGCTTGTCCCAAAGACAACTACCTTCTTTCATTGACCAAGTCACTGATGCTTGTGCCCTTCACAAGGCCTTGTCCTTCATGGATGGATTTTCAAGTTACAATAAAATTTAGATCTGACATATGGATAAGTATAAGGCCGCATTCACCACCCCTTAGGGCACATTTTCATATCAAGTTATGCCATTTGGTCTTAAGAACACTGGAGCCACCTTTCAGCGAGCCATGAACTATATCTTCCATGACCTAGCTCATCTTATCTTAGCCTACTTGGATGACCTCACAGTACGATCCAAGAAATAAGCTGACCATTTGGAGGATTTACGTTTGGTATTTCAACGGTGTCGGCACTAAAACCTACTCTTGAACCCCCTCAAGTGTGTCTTCTGAATTAATGTAGGCATACTGTTAGGATTCATAGTATCCCAACAAGGAATCAGAGTTGACCCCCTCAAGGTCTAGGAAATCAAATAAGTACCACCACGCAAAACACTAAAGCAACTTCAAAGTCTGCAGGGAAAATCCAACTTCTTACAACTCTTTGTCCCCAAATATTCCACTTGCACGCAAGGCTTTATACACCTACTCCGTCAAGAAATTATGTTCAAATGGGACAATCAAGCTAATAATTCATTTGAGGAACTGAAAGACACCTTGTCTTAAACCCCCTTGATCATCCCACCCAATTACGACAAAAACTATACCTTATATCTATCTACGTCAAATATAACCATAATCGGGGTGTTAGTCTAAGACAGGCCCAAAATAAAATAGCACGTAATTTATTACGTCAGCAAGAACCTAGTTGGCTCTGCTTTAAGGTATGAGCCAGAAGAAAACAATGCCTTAGCCCTAGTACACGTAGTACAAAATCTTTGGCATTACATTATCCTAAGGACTACAACAGTCATAGAAACTATCAACCCCATGCAATATTTGCTAACATGTCGTATGATGAACCATAAGTACGCCCGATGGATAGTTATGCTGCAGGAATTTGACCTATAGTTTAGCTCACCCAACAATAAGAAAGCACTAATCCAAGCTAAATTCATCACTAATCTCCCAAGTGAAACCCAAGGATCCCCAGTTAATGACTCACTACACAATGAAAATTTTGTTCTTAGTGACGAGCAAGGACCCTTGGTACGACGACATCCTTTTGTTTCTCCTAACCCAAAATTTGAAACCTCATCTCTCCCATGACAACCGAAGGTGCAAACACCATTAGACCCCCCGATACCTTCTCATGGGGGAAATCCTTTATCAAAGAGGCATTCACAAAATTTTACGTTGATGCCTCATGCATGACCAATTTTAGCAATTCCTAAATGACTACGATACTGGGGTTCATGGCGACCATCTCTCAGGGATGAAAACCATCCAAAAAGCCTTTTGGGATGGTTATTTTTGGCCCTCCCTATTCCACGATTTCATACAAGCATTCAAAAGGTGCGAATGATGCCAATGCTTTGCTCACAAGGCAGGAGCGCTGCCTTCTCCCCTACACCTGGTCATTGTAGCAGGCCCCTTTTTCAAATGGGGCATTGAATTTATGACTTGCAACCCTACATGATCTGCAAACCACAAATACATCATATTAGTTGTAGACTATTTCACCAAATGGGGAGAATCCATGCCCACATATGATAACACCACAAAAAACACAACTTGGTTCTCTTCGACCATGTCATCGCATGGTTTGGTGTGCCTAAGGAGTTATTCTTCAACCATGGAAAGTGTTTCGAGAATGAAATATTCCTGGAGCTATCCCAACACATTGGGTTCATGCACGAGTTTGCATCACCATAATACCCCCAGTCCAATGGCCAGGTAGAAGTTGTTAACAAAGTACTCAAAACATTGTTACAGTGCATGGTAAACAACCATAAAAAAACTAGCACCATATGGTGTTTTAAGCCTTATGGGGATACTGCACAGTGGTCAAAACCTCAACAGGGTTAACACCTTTCCACTTGGTATACAGAGTGGAGGTCGTGCTTCCCATTGAACGGAAAATCCCAAACTTACATGCAACCATCGAAATCCTCACTGATACTCAGTGTCTAGAACAACAGTTGGTACAATTAGAGCTCATTGACAAGAGTCTCTCCAACATAATGAGGCTCACAAGAAAATATTAAAAGCATCATTCAACCGCAACATCACCCCTCACTCATTTTCCGAGGGGGAGTTATTCCTCCATTATGATGTTTCAAAAGAAGCCTTATGACCTGGGAAGTTTGAAACATTATGGAAGGGTCCTTACATCCTCAAACATTGTCTCCTCAAAGGAGCATACATTTTTTCTGAGCCCAATGGTACATGCCTAGTCAATCGCATCAATGGGATCTACCTCAAGAAATTCCACCCATAAGGCGGGAAGCCTCAATACCCTAGAGGTAAAATGAATGTAACAGAAATTTTTATGATGGTCACAATCATCATTGACTTGTTCTAAAATCAATGCTCTTGTGTCACAGATGGATCGACTGCCCATCTACTATTTTGGATTTGATGATGGAGCCTCTTGATGGTCACAAAATTTAGTAGCAGCCGCTTGGGCCATATACTCTCCTGACCAGTCACCATTCCTCACTAATGGATTATGTATCAAGTTAGCTACAAATAATCAAGTAGAATATAATGTAGTCATTGGGTTGTTGAGCGAAGCCTCCAACCATGGAATTAACCATCTACATGTCTTTCTTGACTCCAAGTCAGCGGTATCACAGTTAAACCAAATCTTTCAAATACAAAATTCACACCTGTTTAGGAAGTACTTGCATGCACAATGGTTAGTCTGCCACTTTGATCACTTTAAATTTACACATATACAAAGAGATCAAAATCAGGTAGTCGATCACATAGCTAACCATATCCTAGACTGGAATGCATCTCGTATAAACCATCATCCATAAAAAACAAAATTATAAGCATAAAATCCATCATAAGTACATAACATCCATCATAAACATATACAGACATATAAAAATAACCATAGACACATCATAAGAGCTTCCAAAAATAAATCTCGCATATATCCATTAAAAAATATGTGTCCCAATATACAAAAACAAGTCACTGACTATCACGTCGGTCAAAAAATATACATATCATCAACATAGGGAAGCATCCTCATAATGGGTGTTTTCCCTGATCATATAAAATCTCCAGGGCTGAGCCCCGCCTGGTGGGTCCTCCGAACCCACTGAGCACCTAGTGCCAATATAGGAGTAGCAGCGACAACATCAATTATTTCTCTACGCAAATTCAGGTAATGGGCCCTCTCCCGCGCCATCACCATCTCCAGCCATATTTCGTCCAGGTCATCAAATCCCCTGGTCGGAAAACTCTGTGTCAACCTCTCCATCCAACTCCACAAATCTACTAGGTCCATAGCACAAGCATCTATTGCCTTGTCCCAAGCCTCAACAGCCCCTAGTTGACCCTCTACATCAGCATCTTGAGCCTCTTCTTCCCATACTCGGATATTAGCAGTAGCATACAACTCCTTGACCATGACCACATGTGCCTTGGTCCCCTTAGTACACGCCAGGAGGGAAACATCCCCACCAGCAGTTGCAGCGCTGATATCCTCACCTAAGGGACCTCTGACACCAACTTGACCCCCAAGTTTGGCCTGACCCGCCCCAAGCAGGTCCCTCCTCCTCGGATGGTGACCTACCAAAAGAGAAGTAGGACGCTCTTCTAAACCCACTTCTGCAAAAAGAAACCAAAAAACAATATCAGTGTCACCATCAAAGACTTTTTTTATGGAAATCAAACTTATGGATAAGTATGATTTCCCTAAGTGTGGTGGTTCACTTAGAACAACAAAAATAAATATATCTAACCTTTTCCTTAAAATTAATAGATAAAGGGAGGAAAACCTACTTGTAATATGTTCACTTTTCCTTGCCTCCCTTCGTCACTTTCGTCGCTCTCAATCCAACTTAACTTTCTTGATTGATACCCGCAATGGAAAACATAAGATATAAAACAACATAAAGGCAATACGATCTATTCAAGTTAAACAAATTGAATCTATTAAACTCATAAATACACATATAACATCATTGACACATGCATTAGGAAAGGAACAAATGTCTTTGTTATGAAGTAGAAGGAAGAGTACAACTAGTTGATCAATTCGTTGTCACTCATCTAGCTTTAGTCCCATACTCATCATATCCAGCATAAAAAAATATAGTAACATCACAGTACATGCGTAATACCTCCAAGAGTTGTGATCTAACCAGCATAACTCTACTTAACATAAATTATTGCTCCCTTGTGCACTATATTCAATGCTCTATTTATAAATAGATGAAGGTAGTTTGACATAAATGAATCATTGAATGGCTTTCCTAAAAATGGATGAAGAGGTTTCCTTGTTCATGGGAATAGGAGGATAAGAGGTTTAATGGCTTCATGTGTTCCATATTTGAAGCTATCAAATGAGGTGAAAGCTAGAACAACTTATAGAAGCCATTATATGTTGGGAATATTCCTGGAATCCAATGAAAAATTCACTCCTAGTCAACCAATGCACTCTAAAGTGGACCTATATCCTCTGCAATGCTGCCTTGCATGGGATTAGATGCTCTGCGAAGCAGTTACAACTGTTTAGGGTTGCGTTGATGGCTCAATGGGGTACTTCAACTGGCATCTAAGCAGTGAAACTTTCATGAATTAAAACCACCAATGGAATGGCTTGTTTGGGTCATTTAGAAACTAATTTAGAGTATGATAGACCCTAATAGATATTGATATGTGTTTTGGGATGATGCCCGAATTGGCCTATAACATCTGCCCCCTAAAGCATGAAGTCAAAAATGATAACGTTGAGTGATTTTATTTACGACGTGATGAGGAGGAACTGAAGTGGACAGTGACCTACATCAATTACAATACATTACGTCATGATATTTTTTCATCTTGGACATGAATTGTTGAGGTTGGCATATGCCATACTCAGCACTTAAAATATCATAACATTAGAAAGTTGTCTATAGATATAGACTTATCTACAGATATAGACCCATGATAGGATGAACATCTGAGTAATGCCATCGTATGGATGATTTGGTACTTTTCCTGAAATCGCAGCCTGGATGGATGAAACTAGATCTAGGGTCTTTTACCTCGTTCACTCGATCTCTTAAAGTATGAGTCTAACCATGTGAATTTTTGATCTGAAGTCGAACATGGGAAGACACTGTCTAATTACCCACCAATGATGTAAGTCATTAACAGACATGAGAGAAACCACCGTTGATGATAATGTCTAGTAAGGTACTATAGTACATTCTGCATGGTGTGAATAGATGATTTGATGTTGAACACCATACAATGTCTTTTGGTTAAAGGCCTTTGAGGTCAACCTATCACTGAAAGAGAGAAACTTGTTTTTGATGTAAGCAATCTCCAAGGTACTAAAAGGTTGTTTCTAAGTCAACTTTCTGGATGATGAGCTCATGTCGACAGGAAGCGACTCATCATAGGAGGGCATTGATGTTTCCCCCATCAACGACATGAAATGGGAGTGATGATTTTGGAGAAATAATGTGACTAATGAAGAAAATTCAAGGATGGTGTTCATGAAATGAAGTTTTATGTGTATTACAAAGGATGAGGAATAACTGAGTGACTTTTCTTGAACATATCAGCGACACTAAATGAATTGGTAGCATTTGACCCAAAACCGAAGTGATGGATGATATGATAGACCATAGGTATGATAGACCATCAAGAAGATTACCCAACCCAAAAATCACGAAGATGAAGTGAATAAGTGTCATGTTCAAGAGCGACTTGCTACCATAAAGTGTTTTATCCCTTTCCAATTTTCCCCAGTCATTGCTGACTAGTACCTCTTTATTTTTTAACAATATTGAGGAGGATATCATATGCTTTATGTATAATTCCATCCTTTGAGTGAATCCATCACTAGTTTATGCTTTAATGAGTCTAGCGAAGGTGAAAATTCATCTTGTCATGATGGACAAGTTTGTCGCTATTTGATGCTTTAACGAGTCTAACAATAGTGGGAACTCGATCTTTTTCATGTTTAGAGAGTTTGAAAAACGGACTAGAAGAAAACTCCACAAGTTCTTTTTCATATAATAGTCTCTTAGATCTAAAAAAGCGTAAAATAATACATGAGAGAACCTCCTTTCCATGTTCGATTATGGTTTTAATTTTTCCTAAAAATAATCTCTCGGTCTGGAAAAGGGTTAAGCTTATAATGAGTAGATGTTGTTTCAATTCCTTTTATGAGCTTGAAATGAAAAGTGCTCGAAAATATTTTCATGTTTTGGGAATCTGAAAAGAGTTGAAAGAGAACTCTAGGGGGGTTCCTTTTTCGTGTTTAACAATGCTCGAAAAACGGATAACAGTGTGCTTTGAGTTCCTTTTTCATGTTTAACAAAGCTCGAAAAAGAGATAAAACTTTTATTTGTGGTCAAAATTGCATTTCACGATCATGCACAAGTAACTCACTGTAATCAGCTATAAAGCTACTCAAGGAACCATCAAATGGAGTAATAATACCTGTTAAAATATTAAAAATGGGTAAAAACCATAGTCATTTCATTAATATGCATAAATCAATCCAAAAGATTATTAAAATAATAAATTACTAAATCATTTTTACCATTTCACCTTTACCATTTGAATTTTAGTGCTCTAAGCCGGTTTTACCCTCGAACTTCAGCAGTTGATTGTGACATATTCTATGGATCATTTATCGTGTCATCTAGACTAGGTAGAATATTTTACTCTCCTCTTTCTATTGGTTGCATTCTTTTTCATTTCCATGCACATTTTTTATGGTTTCGGGGATCCTAGGGTAAATATACAATGCCCTAGGAACAATGCACCCTTGGATGTCAAAAAGTGCATTGTAGAGAGGCTAGAAAGAGGCCTAGTTCCTCTGCAAGGCTCTGTCGTCCACTCAAGAGTGTGTTGGATGAAATTCAAAAACTTTCATCTTGTTTCCTGCCCTAATTTTCTCTAGTTTTTTGCATGGAATGGATCCTAACTAAGCATATGGTGTGATTTCAGACTTTGATCAGATCAGAATGTCGATTACATAGTGAGAAAGAGAACATGAAGAATAGGATATGGTTTCCATAAATGATCCTGGCACTGTGAGAGCCCTCAGATATTGTGGGTTACTCAAGTACTTAAGATTGTTAAGGATGAGGCAACATATAGAACTATTGCAGTTCTTGATCCGTTCATGATACCCGACACTACAGGAATTTCACATTGGGGACAAAGTGCTCATAATATTGGTTGATGACATTAACTTTTTGAGAGGTTTTTCGAGACGTGCTGCCCCCATTTCCCTTGTGAGCTCCATCCATGGAGGTGAAATAGAGAAGGACTACATCCAACAGTTTTGTCGACCAGGAACTGGGCCTAGCAAATATGGAAAGATAAATATCAAATATTTATAAGATATGCCTTTGCGAATGCTCCTATTCACTATCGCAAAGCTAGATGGCAGCATGACACTACATGTCATGAAAAAATCATACATGCAGTATGTGCTTGAGTGTCACCAGACAATCGTGTTAAACTGTGCTGAAGTAGTACTCCTTTAGATGAAAGAACAACTAACCAAGGTAAAAAGTGGAAAGACCAAAAATTTCAGCTATAGTTCGATTTTGATCACTTTTTTTTTGGAGTGATTTCCATTGATGTAGCCACAACATGTGACACTGGGATTAGCTTGTCCTAGAGATCCACGAATGCAGCGGTGGGTCGAGCTAATTGCTAGACATGCTAGTCATTCATTAATCTCATTTTCCACTGCATTCTTCAGTTGGCTGTGAAGACAAAATATCCCCATAGAGGAGCATCCATATGCAAGGATGGATTTCTGCGGCGATCCAGATCTGATTTTACCAGTCGGCACTCCATGGGGTGCTATAGGTAAAATGTTGACCATGTTTTTTATTTTTTGGGTTTTTTTACATTTTTTTCTATTTTTTGATGTTTCCAAGACTAAGCTAAATATGTTTAATGTATGCAGATGTAGGTAACATTCGACCAGTGGTTCGTGCACAATAGGCAGGAGAACCAGTAGAGAGGACTGTCAGGAGAGAAGTCCTTTAGGATTTGGATTTAGCCAAGATGCTTTTTAAGTTGCAACAGCATGTGGAGGGATTAACACTTGGGATACTGGATGCATGGATCGAGGAGTTACCTATGAGGCTACAACGCCATACCAATGGTGTGCGTAGCCATTGGATGAGGCTATTGTGCATGATAGCCAAGCAAGGAATTGTTATCATGAGCATGACTAGGTTTACTTAGATTATGCTATGTCTGTATACATTTTGAGGTCAGATGACCAACGTGTCTTGGACATAACTTTTGTAAAAAACTTGATATAAATTTATTTTACCTTTAGTTTTTTTTATGATTATGTGAACTCCTATTCAATTGTGTGATGTGAATTGAAAATCCATCTTTACATATGTTGAAAATGTATATTTAACACATAATTTGCCAATGAATCAACCAAAGTGTTAAAATTTTCTGGAAATGTGTTGATATTGAGTGCAATCAAAATGTCTGTCCAAAAGATGAATTCTAAGGAACATGCGATGAATTGCTGGATCTCGGAAAGTATAGCTGCTAGTAAGTTGTAGCGTGACAAGTTATGATTTTGGCCTGATGATGATGCAGCGAATGCCAAGTGAAATGGCATTAGAGAGTAGTTCAATCAACCTGCTATACTCATCGATATTATTGGTCGATCAACCAATACAAATCCCTTGGAAACTCACTAACTTGCCACTTGGAGCAAATATGGCCCATGTTGCAGACAATAAATTCTGATTACTACAACTAGCACCATCAGCATATCCAAAAAATGGTTCTGGAGATTCAGACATCTGCAAAAAATGCAAATTGTATTACTAACCACATAAAAAAATCTAAAAGACACACTGCTACATGCAATCAAAGCATATAATACAGTGTTTACTACACAAAATCAGGCATAGTAATGTTTAATATACAACCCATTTCGATGTTTCGACAATGGAATCCCATCATAATATACCAACTCGTAGGCACCCTTAGCCAGAATGTGCTTGACAATGCAGGGGTTGTGCCATAATGGTTCAAATTTCCATGTTCCTATCTTATCAAGTTCCTGATCATAAAGCAAGACCAGGTCTCCTTCCGATAAGGTGTGAGGCATGACATTGCGGTCATATTGCGCCTTGATTCGTCTCTTAAGCGCTTCTTTGGCCAATGCGGCTTCACGATTCATTTCATCTAGATGGATGAGATCTAAAAGATGTGCCTCTTCTTGAGAAGTGTTAGGTAGTAGGCCAATCGTGAGTTTCAATGATGGTATTTCATATTGTATTGGTAAGATACCTTCCAGACCGTAAACCAGCTGAAAGGGAGTAAATATAGTCACATTTCTCACTGAGGTTCGATATTCCCATAAAGCTGAGTACAGGATAAAATGGAAGTTTCATTTATGAACCCCAATCATGCATTAAATCATATGCTTAAGAATCTTGTTGATAGATTCAACTTGTCCATTATCTTGCAGATAATAAGGGATAGAACTATCATGTGATAGTCATAACTTGGAAGTCAACTCATCTATCATGTCATTACAAAAATGTTTTCCATGATATGTGACTATGGCTTGTGGTACACCAAGCCATGTAACCACATGGTTAAAAAATAACAATGCAGTCATCTGTCCCGTGTTGTGGAATGTAGGCATTGCCTCAGCCCACTTGGTAAAATAGTCAACGGCGACAATAATATACCCATGCCCCCTAGTCGAGTAGGGATTACATGTCATGAAGTGAATGCCCCATTTTGAAAATGGTCCAACAATGATGATAGGATGCATTAGTGCTGGTGACAAGCGGGTTTTATGATCAAATATCTCGCAAGCATGACAACTTCTAACTACGATAATGTAGTCCTGAAATATGGTAGGCTAGAAGTAACCAACGCAGAGAATCTTCTGTGTGGTAGCATATCCAGAAAAATGTCCACCACATGCATTAGAATGGAAATCATTTAGAAATTTTTCGGCCTCCTCATGCATGAGGCACCTACATAAAATCATGTCGACACCACAACGATAAATTGTATCACCAACGATCAAATAATATTTGTCTTGGTATCGAATATCTCGTTGTTGTGAGCAAGAGGTATTGGACCAAAAACGTTGGGTCTAGAGATAAATGACAAAATCTCCATACCATGGATCAGATGACTCGATCAGAAACAAAGACTCATCTAGAATTGATGGTTTCGTAGTAGGATCGGTGCTACTCGAAGGAAGGTCACAAATAAGCTCAACAAACACCAAAGACTTCTTTGACATGGATTTCATGAATTCAAAATAAAATTCTTGCAAAATGACGATCCATTTTGAATATTTTCCACCCAGCAATTAACGTGAAATTTTTTTTTGTCATAGGGTTGCAATCTGTAATGAAAATGGTCTTTTAGAGCAGGATATAATGGAAAAATCTTTGTATAGCTTGGATGGCTTCCAAAGCGAGCTTCTCATTGTATGTGTACTTAACTTCTGTATCAATGAGATTACAACTGAAATAATATATCAAATGTTCAATCCCATCTTATCCTTGGACTAAAACCAAAGCATTAGTTGTATTTGCAACATCGAGATACATGAAATAGTCACTCTTATAATTTGGGGAATATATTAATGATGCTCAGATCATGGTATCTTTAAGAACACCAAAGGAAGCTTGCACAACCTCATCCAAATGGAAGGGAATCCCCTTTTTTAAGAGTCAAGTAAATCCTTTAGCCATTTCAGCATAGTTAGGAATGAACCTCCTTAGAAAGTTAGTCTTCCCTTGGAGTCTCTGTAACTAAAGAAGATTGGAAGCAGCAGGAAAATCAAGAATGGCCTGGACCTTCAATGGATCAAGCCAAATTTCGTCTTTCGAGACAACGAATCCAAGAAAATGACTAGAACCAACACCAAACATACATTTTTGCGAATTGAGGCATATTTTATAGTGACGACATCGTAAAAATATCGCTCTTAGATGTAGCGGGTGGTCAGCCTGTTTCCATGAATGTGTAGGTAAGTGATCCAGATACAGTTGAAATATATGCTTGATGTCATGAAAAGCATAATTCATTTCCCTTTGGAATGTGGCCCCAGCATTCTTTAAAGCTAAAGGGAGCTTGCAATAAGTGAATGTGCCTCGGTGACAGATAGAAGGGTTTTTATATTGGTCCTTTGGGTGAATATTAATCAGATTGTAACCAGAGAGTCCATCCATGAAAGAAAATATTTAACATCTGGCACATTCAGAAATAATTTGGTCGATAAAGGGAGTGGGATAGTTGTCTTTCAGACAAGCATGATTAACATCCTGGTAATCAACACACACTCTAATTTTCTATTGTTTCTTCATTACAGGAACAATGTTAGATACCCAATCGGTAAGTGTAACAGGATAAATGAATCTAGCACGCAAAAAAAATTCAACCTCTGCTCTAATAATGGCAATAGATTTATTAGTGTGAACGGGATGAAGGCATTGTTGCACTGGCTTAACATGAAGATACATTTTAATCTCATGTTCAACAATGTTGGAGTTGATACCTGGCATCTCCTCATATGACCAAGTGAATACATCTCGGAATTCATGAAAAAGAGCGTAGTAAGTGTCAAGTTCAGATGGAGAACAAGACGCACCGACATGAATGTTTTCTATAATACCTAGTTTTGTCAAAATATCAATAGAAATCATTTCTTTGATATTTCATGGGTTTTGTTGAGAATCGACGACGTGGATAGGAATATAATTTGTTAAGAAATCAATGATAATAGGGTGATATAGTTCAATTGGATCATCTTCATTGTAATATGGAATATGGGATCATTGATGTGATGATTCCCATGGTTCCTCTTTCAGCATCATGGATTCCATAATTCACTCATCAGTCGAGAATACGCATGAAAATGGATCAGAAGAAGTACCAAAAGCCAAAGAACGATCAACCCAAATAGTCGGCAGAAGAGGATTTGAATTGGCTGCATAAGCCAAGAAAATTGATTGCTATGCTAGCTCAGTTGGACTTAGCAGCATAATTTCACCTAGCCTATCTACTTCAGAATCATTGGGAATCTTCCTTAAGTCAGATGAAGTGGAAGATATCATATTGTAGGTTTGTATATTTGTGATTTCCGCTGATGTCGCAGGTGACGGTAACGAAAAGGTGCCCATTAGGGAAGGATCCTTAAAGAGTTCTACACCAATGTTCTGAAGAGAAGCTAGGGGTCTGTGAACAAGCAAAACACTTCTGGTTGCCTGGGAACCAGAAGCGAAGAAAGAGAGTTGATCAATGGTTGTGATACTTCCTGGATGGGGGAATATGACCATACGAAATTAAGTAGATACTACTGCAACCATAGCGTAAACCCACGGTCTCCCAAGAAATATATTGTAGTAAATAGGTCCGTCAATGACCTCAACTTCAATAGTAACTGATTTCCCCCCTAGTTCTACTCGCAAGTTAATAAGAATTTCACAAGGCTTATATGTACGACGGTCAAAATGTTTCAACGTAGTAGGTGATTATGCCAAAGTCGGCGAGCCAAGTAACTTCCAGCATCTTATTGATATTATACAATTATATGCACCTTTATGAATGATAGTGCACTGAATGAGGTGATTCAGGACATGTACTTGAACCAAGAATGCTAACTTTGTTGGTAATTGTGGCACATAGCCTGCACGATTAAAGACTACAATATTTGAATCCGTCAGATTGATTCCACCAATCACGGACAACAAAGCTTTCATCTGGGAGGGACAATTCTAAAGAACCTCAAGCGTTGACATAGCATAAGGTGACTAAGCCAGGTCTTCCACTACAATGAGCTCGAGGGTTGAATGTCGATTTATGAACTACTCCCTTCGGTGGATTTATTGTTAACTCTGGAAGGATAGGCGGTAGAGCTGAGTCAGATGAGGTCAAAGTCGAAGTGGTAGTTTGATCTGTAGCCTGACCATTTTACGATGAAAATGGATTAATATAACCTTTACTTAAATTCGACACCAAAATATCATTTTTGGGCTTAGTGGTATATAGCATAAGCACTTGTGAACTATAAGCAGGATCAATAGAAACCATATGTGTTTCCAGGTTCGGAAAAAGATTTGTCAACACTGAACATGCGACAGAAGTATTAAGAAGCTTTGGGACTTCTGAGCGGTGAGGACAATCTCACGTAAAATTCTCCTCATTACATATCAAAAAAGGGTAACGAGGTTTCTGAAAAGAACCGGCTGAATCAGATGATTTTCCCTGTTGGGGTGAATTTGATTTCTTCTTATCTTTCCCCTTCTTCCTATTTCCAGTTTGATTATCACTTTTTCCTTTTTCAGATGACACAGCATGGATTTCATAAGAAGGCGCAGGATCATATGCAATAGGGTTTTTATTTAAAACAACAAGTGTAGGACCAGATAGTCGACATGATGCTAGATTGCTAGCAGAACCAATCACACCATCGCCAGCATGAATGTCCTGACCAGATGAAGCAGGAGGAACATTAAAATTTGTTCGTGACGCATTTGGAATATTTTCATAGAGTGTTCCAGCCTGAGTGTAAATCAAATCTAGATACTAAGCGCGAGAAATTACTTTCTCTTCAGTGACAACATCTCCTTTGGCCACATCCTTGGTGATAGATGGAGACAAGGAGTTAATAAACCACTCAGCTAAAATTTGATCAGGAACAAATGTTTTAATCATTCGATGACAATGACACCACTCATGTATATGATCCGATATATGAGTAGCAGTGGTCGATTTAAATTTGGTCAAATGTTTTGTTCCAATTTCATATCTGATGGTTAACTGGAAGTGGGTTAAAAAAGTAGTGGCTAAAGCTGTGAACTTATCAAATGAAGCTCGTGGTAATTCAATGTACCACTTTGCAGCCAAACCAGTAAGCGTTCGTTGAAAAAGACAAAATCTAGAAGGATCATCATTTAAGGAATTAGATGAACACCATAAATGATAAATCATGACATGCGTAGATTGGTCTTCTCCAGAATTTCCATTTAATTTGGGAATATCTAAGGGTAATTTATGAGGAATCATCAGCCACCAAGGTAAATAATGAATGAGATCATTGGTGAGTCAATTTAAATTAGGTAACTCTAATGTTGCAACAAATGGAAATTGTCAATTAATGTCTGGTTGAGCATAACTAAGATAAGATGGAATCGCTTGGGCAATAGGCCTTTGCATACCAAAAAATGGATTTTTTTTTGGTAACCCAAATAGGGGTAGGCTTGTTGACTAGAACCTAGATAAGCTTGATACTATGGGAATGGTTGTTGTGGCTGCCATGGTATCTGATAAAACGGTTTCCCGCCAGGATAATTTGAACCTAGTTGTGAATAGACAGGGCCAGTAGAAGTTTGTGGCAAAGGTAAACTAGCCTATGGTAGCTAAATTTCTGATACATATGGTTGTTGAATACTAGCCTGCGAAAATGGAGTCTGTAGACCTGAAACTTGAGGGTTAGGGGTGGAAGGACTCACTTGTGAAAACTGACCAATAGCCATAAAATAAATAATAGGCGTATTAGGCAAAGATTCAACATGTTGAACCAATTGATATTAATACACAATCGTTTGCAGCTGAACAAGAAAATTAGGCTGCCATTAGAAAACAAACATTCTAGCATATGATTGACCTAAATATGATCGAGTACTACCATATGGACCGAACATCTATGGCCCCCCAGCATATGGAGTATAAGGATATGGCACATAATGACTTTCATATGATGGGTATCCAACAAACACTGGGTAAGATGGACAGTAATTGGATGGACAAGCTTGATATTGAGGATCAGGCCATTCAGTGCTCATAAGAGATGAACCAAATAGAATTCCAATTGATGACATGGGTGAAGTCCATGGACTAAAGGAAACACCAGAGTAGGTTCCATTTGCAGCCTAGTAACCCAGTGGGACAAACGGACCACAATAAATACGAGACTCTGGTGTCGTCAAAAACATAAAATATGAAGCAACAGTAGATGATGTCACAGCTATAATAGATGGTACAGTATTGGATGTTGTCTCCTCCATGGTTAAATAACCCAGAAATACTCTAATGAATCTCTGGGAACTTGAGAGTGAAAAGGACCAACAGGAGCAGAGTAGGTCAAACAAGGAAAATACTGATATAAATGAAGCCTCAACCAAAAATGAGTGGGATTTGAAGAGGTTGTCTCTTCCTAAATTTCTTCCTCTATCGAAATCAAACCAGGTGGAATCACTTCACCATCAGGCCCGAGATAAATTTCAGGCAGTAAACTCTGTGGTAAAGAGGAAGACTTGACGATTATGGATGACTGAGGATGAGACGGTTGCACCAGAAAAACTTTATTTTTTCAACTTCGGGATCAAGATGTTCTGGTAAAAGAACAACGAGCTCGGAATCAACTTCCAGTTGAACAAGCTCGGGTTCTGCACTTACCATTTCATTGGATTTAATTTCAGTGTCCTCAGGTAACTGTGAGGGTTCTGTCTCGATAGTAGCAGATAAATCAGGATCAGTTGAAATGACTCGAGACTCAGTAGTCAAAGGATCATATTTCTTTGCTATATAAAAATATGTAACACCAAGACTTCCAGAGTTACCGGACTCGATAGGATGAGCATGCTTTCGTCTACTAGGTGTAGCTTATAGCTGTAACAGAGGTTTATTCGTTATCCTACGTAAATGACAGGGTAAGGGTTGATCTTATTCCACGATTTTTGATTGATTTTATACAAAAAAAATAATAATAATAAAATAGTGTAATTCTAGGCAAAAGGTTTACCAAACAACTGTGAACTGCAATATACCGACCCAACAAACCAAGGACTTATGTATGTACAGGCAATCTCCCCGAATGTTGTGTTTGGTTTATCACAAGTACAAAGCATATGACTCGGTTACCTATGGATGGTAAGAAACCTAAAGTTGTCCTTCGAAATACATGTGAAGGTATGTGGAGGCCCAATCCATATTAGCGATGTCTAATGCAAACCTGCATAGTGAGAGCATCCCCTTATACTTTTCGTACTAGAACATTGCCCAATATACCTGAAAATACGTGGACGACCTCTGATATACTTACGTACATGGAATGAGGTATCAAACTCGGAATGTATCGCAGAAAATTAATGACAACTACTATTTTTAACGACACTATACCACGTCTTCTAGCCTAGACCTCTAAATGTTATCGTTAATGTTACTGTAATGTTCCGAATCTAGAATGGCTAGCAATCCATGGCTAGAAAACGCATTTTCTAGAAATGGAGGCAACAGGATTCGATACCAAGACCTGGATCCCTTAGATCAATACATCTAAGACTGAAATCCAAGAGTTAAGACCAAATAAATCCTTCTAGAGTGGTTAAACATATCTCTCACTACTAGATGTCCTCAGAAAGTGCCCGGTGAGGGACTACAACAATTCTTGAACAAGAAATGGAAAGACAACATTATTTTACAACCATGAGCATATGAAGATCTGAATAGCCATAAAATAATGTTAGAGCAGCAAAAGAGTACAAGTTCTTGAGGAAACATCCACTCAAGAAAGGCAATGCAAGCCTCAACAAGACAAGTACATGAAAATAGAGAACACTGCTATTTCTGCATAAACCCAGGCTATGAGGACGCAATTTATTAGATATAATGATCCATATTACATAAAAATTGAAATATATGACAATATATGGCTCAAATAAAGTGGGGAGCAAAGCTCTAACCCCTGAAATCAATAATACAACAATCCTCCAAGGGATTGGTTGAAATACACAAAATGGAAAAAATGTCGGAGTTGCTGGGCAACAGTTGCAACTCAAATATGGAATTGAATAGAGAAGGCTGAATATTATATGAAATATAAAGTAGACCTCCTCAAATGGATCTCTAAATTGGAAGGCTGATCCTTACACTTGAGATCTCACCCTCCAATAAATCTGCAAACCCTCACTGCAGATACTCCATGAAAATAACGCAGTCACTAAGAGGGATTGCGTAGTGAGTGGAATAGAACACTATGGACAAGTGCCAAGATCTGAAAATAAGCTCTCAAGCTTCCAATATGATCTCCCAAATAAAGGAAGGACTCTCTCTCTCTGAAAAACAAAATATGGAAGAGGTGTTGTGGAGTCTCCACTGCAACACCCTACACATAGTATTATGCTGCTGCAGCAATAACGCTGTCCTGGATGAGGATTCTTTGGCCTTGAGCCAAGATATGTGGAAAATGAAGAACCAACCCTCAAGAGGCCTCTCAAGAAGGTGAGGAAATCCTACAGAGGAACCCCCCATCAATTCTTGCTAAACAACAAATAATGCACAATGTCTGAATAGACATGAAATGAATAATACAAGCATGAATGATAATGGCTCTCCTCCTCTCCATATATAGTAAGTGAAGGCTCTCTCTCCATGGGCCCCATCCATTAGGGTTTCCTCCATAAATTAATATTCCCTCATATATCTCTGCGCTGTCCCATGTAGTGCTTTCCACCTCATACACAACGTTGTTTGACCTGGTCAAACTTAACCAAGCCACTTTGCAAAATGTCCCCTTTCAGACATGAAGGTGTGAAATCTAGTTCCAAATATGATTCCCTTTCATACTTATGGGATTTTATCCATGTTCTTATTATTAATGGGCCTCCTTACCCAATTATTTAACTTATAAGTGAAATTATCAAAATCTAGTGTTCCAATTTATTGAAGGAAAAAATTAGGAACATTACAATCCTCCCCTCCCAAATGTTGCTTGTCCCCAACCAACTGCAAGGATAGAACTGGAAGGTCTCCACTCAAGCCATGGAGTCTGAAATGTGATGAGGAACATCTTCCCCATATGGATCCTCCATCCCTAAGAAATCATCCACACAAAATGTGTCACCTCCCAACATGGCAACTCCTGAAAATCTACTTCCACCTCAAGCTTCGGAAATGAAGGTGCGCTGAAAATCTAAACATGGTAAGCATCATAGCCTACCCCAAGATATCCTCCTCTCCACTTAGGATAAGTGTAGAGTGTGTGCTGATCTTGGGCTGCAAAAGTATTGCCCTTAAATGGCAAAGTGAAGAACAATTCTCCAAGGAATTATCCTCAAACAATGAAGAACAAGTTGGCCCAAAACAATCCATCCATGATGAATAGGACATCGTCATCATAGAACATCCCAATCAGAATTTTGATGAAGGTTATACATGATGATACATGATACAAACAATGTCTGACAATGATACAACGCAGTTTCATCCATTGTAATCTCAGAAAGGAACATGGCAAGTGACATACAAAATCCATAACATCTACTAAGGAATATTAAATGGCTAAATATAACAACAGTACAAGACCAAACACTTGCCCATGGTTGTACAATGGATGAATATCAATCTCATGGTCCACCTCAAAAGAGAACACATATGTAGTAGTGGTGGCCATATCTTCTCCCATGCTCCCATTAGAACATGTATTGCAGAAAATGTGAGAATTTTTCCCACTCAAGGACACATCCAACTCATGTGCCTCTCTCATAATCATGCTTCTTATACAAATCTGATCCATATCAGAAAATGAAGCCATGATCAGCAATAGAATGAATAAAATGCTGAAGGTTTCAAGTAATGCAAGAAGGTACCAACAGCTCTCCCAAAGGTGATAGCGCAGTTTTACAAGCTGCTGCTTGAGAAAAGTACAAGGAAAAATGTTTCCTTTTACATTGTTAATCATGCATGTTTTCATATGGTACATGTTATAGTGCAGCAACTGAACATACATGTGATGATAAAACATTTTCCCGAGGCCACATAAGAGATGGCTGCCTCCATCATATAGATTGGCCCAATAAAGCTCATGGGGCAATGTAACAATCTTGCCCTCTTGTGAAGCAATGCATTGCATAAGAATGGTAAGAGTGTGCAAGTATATGAATGTAAAAACAAACTCCTTACCACATGCCAGAAGTAAGATGATACATGGATATATAAATGAGTCCTCCATAGTGTTTTGGCATTCCATGAGGAAGAATGAACCATGTGCTGCAAGAAAATAATCCTCTTCATGCTTGGAAATCCAAGTCAAGAAGAATATGCCACAGTGATAGATGCCTATATCCACCATTATATCATCATCATCCCTTCCTTGTTCACCAAGTGGATACAATGTGAAGTGATCCTAGGGACACTCCCTCCATAAATCTCTGCTCCAAGGTGACAGCACTGTGAGCTCATGCAAATAAGCTCCTGTCAATACAAAGCTCTGTTCTTTGACATGCTCCTTGTAAAAGACTCCTCTAGTAATGCTACAAAAAATATGGAATGCTTCCCAAGATGGAAGTGCTTCCAAATCATCATCAAATACCAAGGAGATAATTCCATCTCCTCCTCCTGCAACATCATGCAAAGTGTGAGATAAAATCTGCTCTTGCTCTCCCAAGAACAAGCAAACCAACAAAACATTTTGTTTCCTCCCCATACTTCCATCATAAAAATCATGTGATGAAGACAAAATGAATGATATGAGTATCACATAAACACCATACATCCATACTTTATGCTTCTCAATGATGCAAGTCTCCATCCTCCTACTCTTAGGAAGAGTGTTTGCCAAGTGATGGCCAAACTCTTCCAAGAGTAACCAGTGAAGCCAAGCCTCCTGCTACCTGGTATCATAAATTTGCAAGTAGCCTCTCAGCTCCTTGCTCATCAACCACATGCACTCAACCCCTTGTGGATGCTTCCTTCCTCTCTTCATCTTGTTACTTCTCCCATGAGGGCTACCATCTTCCTAAATCAAATTCCTGTCTTTGCACTTCATGGGATTTTGAAATGCAATCTTCTCAAGGATCAATGAGACCCTGTCAAGACCCAAACAGGTGGTAGGAAAAAACCTCCCATCATGATGTGTATGGCTCAAGAAATGTCCAACACAAGCATGAGAGATGTTATCCATCCTAAGATGTCCTCCATATTCTATCTGCTCTTGTGAGAAAGGAAAAAAATCTTTGCACTCCATGGTGTGTTGAAGTGCACCTCTGATGAGATCTCTCCTTGAAACCTTCCTCTCAACAATAATCCTCAAAAACTAATGAGGTATTGGATCTAAAAGTATAAGTTCCTCTTTGAGCTGAGAGGATCTCATTGAGAAAGTGTCATCTTGAAGGGAGAAAGGGTTTCTCGCTGCAAGATGTCTACTATCATCCTTCAAGGCTTCAAACCCCAACCTCCAATGTGATATGCAATCCAACAAAGGCTCATGAAGATGATGGTTTATTTCCTCCTTGAAAGTTTTCATGTTGTACAGCGCAGTGCAACCAAGCTGCTCTATGGTAGTAATAGGGTTTGACCCTTGCTCATGCAAAAGTAAATCTCCACATTGATCAAAAGAATTTGCTGTAACAATAGAATGTGGAAATCCTTTCATACCTTGATGTGCATTTGGGACTTCTTGTAGGGCTACAAGAGTTCCCTCCTCCAAAGTGTTGGCTGCTCCAACTGTTGATGCATGTGGCTACTCCTCCATGAGTGTGACAGCGTTATCACAAGGCTCCTCAAGTGCTGGTGTGGTCTCCCCTTCCTTTTCTCCTTCACCGTCAAAGGTTTTGACCAACCCTTGGATGAACTTTGCAAAAATTTTCTACCTTTCATGGCTCAAGTGGCTGCTCCACCAATCATAGGCTTCACCCTCCAATTGCAGCACTGAGGTTTCAACATCTTCTTTCTCTACTACAGGATGTAGAAATAAAAATGCCATCAACTATTTCCCCCAAGTTCTTGCAGCAGATGACCCATCAAAGGTAGACAACAGAAATCTATTGCCTTTAATTTATTTTTTGCTACATGGTATCTTCTCTTCCTTCAATTGGATGAAATGAGGAAAATATAGAGTCTCCTTGAAGCCTCTAGGTTGAGATCTATACTCATCAAGGTAATCACTCAAAATCTGATGATCCAAGTGTCTTCCATGCTCAATATCTTCCTCTTGATGAGAATAGGAAGTGCATGGTCCTTCCTCATCTTCTTATTCAATCTTCTTGACCTCTTTGGAGAGGTATCCTCTGGATCTAAAAATATATGAGAATAAACTCATCTTTTTAAACATTCTGATCTTATTGGGCTTAGACTCACAGGCTGAGCCAAGAAAGTTGCTTCGATACCACTGTAATGTTCCCAATATGGAATAGCTAGAAATCCATGGCTGGAAAACACATTTTCTAGAAATCGAGGCAGCAGTATTTGATACCAAGACCTGGATCCCTTAGATCAATACATCTAAGACTGAAATCCAAGAGTTAGGACCAAAGAAATCCTTCTAGAGTGGTTAAATAGATCTCCCACTACTAGATGTCCTCAGAAAGTGCTCGGTGAGGGACTACACCAATTATTGAACAAGAAATGGAAAGACAACATTATTTTACAACCATGAGCATATGAAGATCTGAATAGCCATAAAATAATGTTATAGAAGCAAAAGAGTACAATTTCTTGAGGAAACATCCACTCAAGAAAGGCAATGCAAGCCTCAACAAGACAAGTACATGAAAATAGAGAACACTGTTATTTCTGCATAAACCCAGGCTATGAGGACACAGTTTATAATAGATACTGCTCCATATTACATAAAAATTTAAATATATGACAATATATGGCTCAAATAAAGTGGGGGAGAAAAGCTCTAACGCCTGAAAGCAACAATACAACAATCCTCCAAGGGATTGGCTGAAATACACAAAATGGAAAAAATGCCGGAGTTGTTGGGTAGCAGCCGCAACTCAAATATGGAACTAAATAGAGAAGGTTTAATATGCTATGCAATCTGAAGTAGACCTCCTCCAATGGATCTCTAAAGTGGAAGGCTAATCCTTACACTTGAGATCTCACTCTCCAATCAATCTGCAAACCCTCACTGTAGATACTCCATGAAAATAACGCAGTCACTAAGAGGGACTACGCAGTGAGTGGAATAGAACACTATGGCCAAGTGCCAAGATCTGAAAATAAGCTCTCAAGCTTCAAATTTGATCTCCCAAAGAAAGGAAGGAATCTCTCTCTTTGAAAAACAGAAGATGGAAGAGGTGTTGTGGAGTCTCCACTGCAACACCCTACACACAGTATTATGTTGTTGCATCAATAACGTTGTCTTGGAGGAGGATGCTTAGGCCTTGAGCCAAGAGATGTGGAAAATGAAGAACCAACCCTCAAGAGGCCTCTCAAGAAGGTGAGGAAATCCTACAGAGGAATCCCCCATCAATTCTTGCTAAACAACAAATAATGCACAATGTCTGAATAGACATGAAATGAATAATACAAGCATGAATGATAATGGCTCTCCTCATATCCATATATAGTAAGTGAAGGCTCTCTCTCCATGGGCCCCATCCATTAGGGTTTCCTCCATAAATTAATATTCCCTCATATATCTCTGCGCTGTCCCGTGTAGTGCTTTCCACCTCATACACAACGTTGTTTGACTTGGTCAAACTTAACCAAGCCACTTTGCAAAATGTCCCCTTTCACAGATGACGGTGTGAAATCTAGTTCGAAAGATGATTCCCTTTCATACTCGTGGGATTTTATCCATGTTCTTATTATTAATGGGCCTCCTTACCCAATTATTTAACTTATAAGTGAAATTATCAAAATCTAGTGTTCCAATTTATTGAAGGAAAAAATTAGGAACATTACAGTTGCAATGCTTCCTTAGATAAATTCAGATAAATTTTATGTTGACCTTGCTTATCAGTTTATCCCTCAAGTTCACCACAAGATGTATTGAACATTCCTAGAATGCAATTATAATGATAAGCATTCATTTCGAATTGATTTTCGACAATAAAAAACTAGCTACAAGGGATAGAGTAATCAGATTGTGTGCAATCAACAATGAGCACATCTAAATGAAATTTGCCTAAACTATTCATAAGTAGCACTCACTATCCTTATATGCAAATGCATGTTTTTCTTTTCAATTTCTTTTAAGTTTAGATGAATGAAAAAGAAACTAATGCACAAACAATCACTCAAAAATTTCAAGAGAAACGAAGACTGAAACGAAAAATCCTCCTTTCGAAAATAATTAATTTATCAAATGTAAAATTTAACTTTGGAACTATTCAACAATGACAAAGAAAATAAAAAGAAACATTGATCAAACAAATCCAAAGTGAGACAAGAAGAGTAGAGGCAAACTGGTCTCTAGAGGGAATCAATCACTCAAAACTTCAGCAAACAAGACGCTAACATGAATCAGAAAAAGACAAAATATGATAGAGTTTGGTTGGTCAGAGGGGAAATGCACCCCTGAGTGGGATAGAGTTCATTGCAGAACACTGTCCCTAAGGCAGTAGTTCTATGTGGAGCACTATGTCAAGACCAACAGTGTGGTGGTTCCAGACGACTCTCTAAAAAAACAATCAAACACACTAATTTTGTTAAGACGCATTCAAATTACTAAAAATAAGCAGGTAAAGTCTACTAGATGTTGATGGACAAGGAAAAAACCACTAGGGACGATCCATCGAACCCCAATATTGTCGCCAATTATTTTATGAAAATCAAACCTACGGATTTAAATGGTGAAAATGTGAAGTTGAGTTACACTTTTTTCCCTTTTTTGAGAAAAAACTTTCATTTTTTTTTCAGTTCTTCAACTTTCTGCAAGCTAAAACAATTTTTCTATTTAGAATTTCATTTTGCAATAAAAATAAAAGTTGTCAGAAATTTTGTTAGCTTTCTAATACTTATTTTTTGGAATTTGTTTATACACATTTTTTATGTCAACTTAGTGTTTCTTTGAGTGTGTGTTTTTTAACAATCAATGGATTCATAAGAAGTCATGTTAATACACAATGTTGTATTCTTTGAAAATTTTTGTTTTTGAGAAACAAAATGTGTTACAACAATCTAGACAGAGTGTACTTCGGTTTCGTCATATTTACAAAGCCAATGGATGCATATCATAATTACTAGAATTTTTTGAACTGGTCCAATATGAAAAACTGCATATTTTGAATATGTTTCACGACGCAAGAAATTTCTTAACATATAACTTATAAACTAAAAATCTAAAAGCTACCCATTAGAGACAACGGACCAATGTAATGTATGATAATTTTTTCAATTTTTTTTACAATGTATTTTGGAAGATACAAAATTTTGATTTCACTGAATCACAAATACCTTCATAAATTGTTCGCATCCGTTTTATTACAAAATTAATTAAAATTAGTAAATATTTATGAAATTCCATGAAAGTTATATTTCCTGAAAGTAGATTCAATTCTGAAAATGCTTGTCCTAATTCCGACAATTAATTCAGAATGTTTCATGGAGTTTAGTCAGTCCAAAGTTGCAGAAACGTATTCAGGGCTTGGCTCTGCTTAACTGGTGACGCATTAGTTTGGCCGAACTCTTAAACAAAGTTTAGCCGAACTTTTTTTTGCGCCAATGGCACGTTAAATAAAATGACAAAGTAGTTCGACCAAAATATTTATTAAAATTTCGGCCAAACTTTTACTTAACTTTCCGTCGGATAGAAAGTACCTCCGAGCCCCCCGCAAAAAAACATTTCGCGGCAATATAAATTTCCGCGAAACTATTCATTATTTTCGCATATTTTCACACTTTTGGTCTAATTTTACAAAAGTCTTGATTTCATTTTGCAAAGAATTGTTTTGGGTTTAAGGACTTTTCTTGGAGGTACATTCAAAGGACTTCAAAGGACTTTTCTTTGAGACACATTACTTTCGTACATTTGATCTGATTTTGCAAGGAATTTTTTTGGGTTTAAAGAATTTTCTTGGAGGTACATTGAAAGACATTTCTTGGAGGTATGTGATACAATTTTTTAGGCTTTTTTTTAAAGTATGGATTTGGGCTTAATTTCGAAAGGAAATTTTTTGGTTTTGGGTTGAAGTAAATGTTTTATAATGATTTTTTAAAATGAGTTTTTGTGTAACTTTTTGAATGAATTTTTTTTGTAGGACTTGGAAGGAAATATTTTGAACTTCATTTCATTTTTATAAGACATTTTTTTCTTGAATTTTTTAAAGTGTTTTGGATTGGAGTATGTATTTTTTGCAAAAAATTTAAAATGAATTTTTTTTAAATTAAATCTTTTCTGATGTTTTTTTTAATTGAGTTTTTGTCTAAATTTTTGAAGGAAATTTTTTGAACTTCATACTCTATTATCATGGGAAATCGAAGAAATTGTACAAGAAAATATGATCGAAAAAGAGACCCTGAGGAACGTAGAGAATAGATGAGACAATATCGCAAAAGAAAGATACAAGCACTCTCAAATATTGAAGGGGAAAATCAACCACAACTAGAAGTTGAAACAGGTATGTAAATGTAAGTATTATGATTTTGATATATTTAAAATTTTCCTAGTGTAAAATGTGAAGCTTAATTTTTATTTGATGAACTAATTTGGAAAATATTTTTCAATGTAAATAGAGAGAGATATTCCTCAAAACATTGATGATGAGATACAAAATTTTGAAAGAGAAAGTGAAAGAGATATTGAACCAGTGATTGAAGATGGTGAAAATGATGAAAGAAATTCAAGTGAAGAAATTGAATCACAAGGTATATATATATATATATATATATATCTGTGTGTGTGTGTGTGTGTGTGTGTGTTGAACACATGCACGTATTATTGAAAGTATACATATATTTATTAATTTAGCTATTTATGGAATATGTAAAGTTATTATGTACTATTCATTCAAATATGTACAGATGAAATCAATGTCGATGACGAGATGTTAGAAAATGTTGACACTCACACATATGGAGATAAAAAAGCTGACCATTATATACGATATCATGTTAACCGCATTTTTTAGAAGTATTTCATAAAGGGAAATGTGACAGTTCAAGCCCAAATGTTGAAAGGTCTCCTATCATTAAGGAAATTAAAAGAAGCTACGAGTTTATTGGGTATTCGAAAATCAACCAAAGATAAAAAAATGAAGGAAAATGTGATACAAAATATAAATAGTGCTATAAATTCAATTAAAAGTTCTAGACAGAAATTTTTTTCAGTTGTACGTAGAGAAATACATATGGTAGTTGTTTCATCAAGTACTAAAGAGAATTGCTTGGTAAAATCTATGGCACGAGCATTAGGAACCTCGTGAAAAACGTTGCACAAACATCAGAAATTTCGGTTGCAAATAGATGTAAATGATGAAATTTCTTGTTGGAGAGCTATTTGTAGGCAACCATACAAAGATAGACTTGGAGAAAATGTTAAAAAAATAATATATGAATATTGGAAGAACAATTCGCGTGTTTCGCCAACTACAAGGCATGTGATGCGAAGAAGAATTAGAATACCAATCGAGTATGAAGAATATGAAAAACTGACTGTTGAAACCACTTAGATAGAGTTGTTCAACGAGTTCAAAGAAGAGAATCATGAAATTCATGTTTCAATTAGTGCTTTTGTTGAACAAAAACGATGGTATGTAAAACCTATCACCGTACGCGACACTTGTTGTTGTCATTATCATGTGGAATTTGAGTTATATTATGACATATTCCTTGATTTTGGTAGAACATTTTGGAAGGATTCACCTCATCCTTCCACTATCCATGATTTCATATCTCAAATTCTATGTGAAATAGAAAGCGATGAACTATTTTACAAAAAGAAATGTGTTGGTGGTAAAAAATCACGATGATTGTGGAAATTTGACTAAATTTCAAAACAAATATCATCACGATTATAAATGATCAGTAATTGTCCAACATTCGAAAAGTAAATGGAAGAGATATGAATATATCCATACATCGATTCAAGGTGAAAATATTGTTAAAAGAATTGGATACAGCAGAAGAAGAATTTTGTATTGACTATTTAAGAAAGTTTGGGCGAAATTTTCCCCCAAAAGCATTCCATAGATCTTGATGGCAAGACTTACTTGATTCAAAAACTCCCGTCAATTTTTTCCACCAGGGACCATTTTGTCAGTAATTGATTTTGCAGAAAACTACACATTTGTTCCACAAAAAGAAATTCAGAGTGAATACTATCATTCTAACCAAGTCTCCATGCTCGTCCATATTCTATATAGACATGCTAAAAAAACCGTCAATCATATAGAAAGCACCAGTGAAAATCGACATATTATTAAAGAATATCACTTTTATATCAGTGAAGATCGTACACATGATACATATTTTGTACAACATTGTTTTGGAAAAATTTATGACTCCTTGAAAAGTCGTGGAATAACATTTAATGAACATTGGATATGGTCAGAAAGATGCGCAAGACAATTCAAATCTGCATGATCATTCTTTTGGTTGTGTTCTCTTCATAAGAAACCCTCAATTAAACATTTTTGGAATTTCTTTGAGACTGGCCATGGAAAAGGAGAACATGACGATGTAGGGGCATGCATAAAATGAGCACTTCGAAGATATCAAATGAACCCATCTGCAAGCTGACTTGTGGACACCAAAGAAGTTGTTCAATGGTGCATCGCTGCTCTAAGCCATGAGATTAACCGATCAAGGGAAGTACGAAGGTACATTTATTTTAATTTTTATTGGATATCTAATTAAATAAACAATGTACATTTATCACAATGATTATCCTTGATTGTATTTTGACATCATATTTACATTTTTCTTTAAATTTTCCATATAAAGGTTTTTTTGGCATATTGGGATCAAAGACGTAGATAGATCAATTGGAAATGGCGTTGAGACAATAAAAGGGACTCAAAAGTTGCATTCAATTAAAACAAAGTCATCCAAAAATGTGTTTGTATTGGATAAAATAAGATATTCTTGTTTTTGTCTTGTTTGCATAGACAACAGAAAATCTAATGACGTTTATGAAAACAAAATGTATGTAAAAGATTGGAAACATACAGAGCTAAACACAAAGGGAAAAATGTCCATTGCAATGTTTGAAGAAATGCAATTAGAGGAGACTACAATATCATCCGATGGTGATCGAGTTTCTGATCTTGTTAGAGAAGGGAACATTTGAATTGCTTTCTAATGATAAAGATCTAGAAATAAATTTGAATATGTATAATTTTGTCAAGTTTGTTTTATTGTGCAGGAGATGTTTTTTTCTGTAATTGCACCTACTGACAACGATGAAAATGTGAAGTATTATTTGATGCGTTGCACTGAACGAAAAATGAAATTATCAGAAGACTATAATGATCACGGATTTCCATATGAAAGAGGATTTATTATACTGACAGGTTATTTTTTCAGAAAAACTAATCAAAGTTGAAATTTTGTTTACTTTGAAGACTATGAACCTAATTTCATAAGTTGTCAATATTGTCACTTGGTGTGTGCAGCACACATAAAGTTGATTGAGGTTCAATAAAAGAAAAAAACGAATATTAACAAATGGAAAATGTCAAAATTTGATCATGAACAGATTATTGAAGATGGCATTCCATTGGAATTTTTTTGATTGAACTGCCCAACAATTTATTCTCTTTGCATTATATGTTCTAGAACTTCCAGTACTCAATTTAAAATTGAGCTACCTTGTTATGTTATTTGTGCAAGTGTTTGCACATGTACAATTTTTTTTGGTACATGCACTCTAGTATCAACTGAAAGTAGCTTTTTTATACACGCATTCATGAAAAATGTTTCATATATATATATATATATATATATATATGTTCTAGAATGCAATTAACTGAAAGTATTTTTTGTATGTGCATTGATGAAAAATGTTGCATGTACTGGATATATACACGAACTCAATGCACACAGTTTTTCTTGTGGGCTTTTTTGGTAAAAAGTATCCACAATGTAAATAAATCATCCGTAGTATAATTTTGTACAAAGATTCCTTTCAGACAAGAGACTCGGAGCACTTCTTCGACTTTTGGTGGGATTTGACCCACATCTCTATTCCTGATTGAAAATCTAGTACAAAATTTGTCTGTCCAATGGTCGATTATGTTCTATGTGCATTGATGAGAAATTTACATACTACATACTATTGTTTGAGTGAATTTTTTTTTTAAAAACTTACCAAATGTACTTCAACCATGTCTAAAACTTGAATTTTAAAAACTTTTTGATTATATCAAAACAAATTACTTCACATGTCATGCCAATAGTAGTTCAACTATCCAATAAAAACATTAACCATTTAACATTATATCACATGTGCCAAATGTAGATTGAAATGGTATCCAAAACTCAGTTTTAAAAACGTTTTTGATTATATCACAACATTACTTCACATGCCATCCAATTGTAGTTCAACTATCCAATAAAAACATTTAACATTATATCACACGTGCCAAATGTAGATTGAAACCATCCAAAACTTGAGTTTTAAAAACTTTTTGATTATATATCGTGCAACATTACTTCACATGCCATGTAAATTATAGTTCAACTATCCAATGAAAACATTTAAGATTATATCACATGCCAAATGTAGATTGAAACCATCCAAAACTTAACCTTTAATTTAACAAAAAATTATAGATCACAACATTACTTCACATGTACGTATTACTTCACATGCCATGCCAATTGTAGTTCTTGACTATCCAATAAAAACATTAAACATTAAACATTAAATATCACATGCCAAATGTAGATTGAAACCATCCAAAACTTGAGTTTTAAAAACTTTCTAATATATATCATGTAACATTACTTCACATGACATGCCAATTATAGTTCAACTATCCAATAAAAACATTAAACATTTAACATTAAATATCATATGCCAAATGTAGATTGAAACCATCCAAAACTTGAGTTTTAAAAACTTTTTGATTATATCATGTAACATTACTTCACATGCCATGCCAATTATAGTTCAACTATCCAATAAAAACATTAAACATTTAACATTAAATATCACGTGTCAATTGTAGATTGAAACCATCCAAAACTTGAGTTTTAAAAACTTTTTGATTATATCATATAACATTACTTCACATGACATGCCAATTATAGTTCAACTATCCAATAAAAACATTTAACATTATATCACATGCCAAATGTGGATTGAAACCATCCAAAACTTAACTTTTAATTTAACAAAAAATTATAAATCACAACATTACTTCACATGCCAAATGTACTTCAAGCATCCAAAACTTAAATTTTAAAAACAAAACAAATTATAACACATCATTACATAACATGCCAAATGTAGTTTAGAAGAAAAACATTAATTTATATATGACAACATTACTAGTAGTTCAATTATCGAAGACTTAAAAGTTTTAAAAACCAAACAAATTATATAACAACATTACTTCACATTCACATGCCAAAAGTACTAAAACCATCCAAAACTTAACTTTTTAGAACAAAACAAATTATATTAACACTGTAATAAAATATGTCCAAAAATTGTAGATCTCACAAGTATCAAGTATCAAGTTATATATATATATATATATGACAGTGCATCTAGATAATATATAAAAAAGTAAATTTAAGACTATCTAAATCTTGAAATCAAATCTACAAATCATGTCCATCAGATAGAGATGGATGTAGTGTATTTCCTATCAGAGTCTCAATCCACGCGCTATCATGCGAAGAATGGGAAACTTATACACAATGCACATGTACAAACATTAAAATTTGATGTTTTAAAAATGAGTGAGAATATATATAGAACTTCATGTAAAAAACAAAATATAAAAAAAAAAAATCATGCAATACCTCATGAGGTTCCCTCTCCATTTGTTCGCCTGCTAGAAGTTCCCTCATGGGAACATCTCCAACAGTAAACTGTACAATATATATATATATATTAAAAAAATTCAGATGAAAATGTACATGTACATATATAAACTTATTTTCAATAATATTAAAAAAAAAGTTAGACAACTTGTTCAAATGGTTGAAATGGTGTGGATGTTCCTATCTCCATCGCTAGAGTCCGTGGATTAAAGAAATCTTCTATAGAAACCTAAAATTCAAAATTTTAAAAGTATAAAATAACTCAAGATCAAGATCTCAATTTATAATAAAACTTAAATAAACTTCAATTTATAAAATTATAACTAACCTAATAACTCAAGATATAGTTATATATATCTCAATTTTTAATGGAAGTTTTTGAGGTGGAATATATATATATATATATATATATATATATATATATAACTTAAACATAAATTTTAAAAGTGAAAAATTGTCCATACTTGTTGTGGATGTGGCACATCTCCTAATGAAGTAGAAGGTACATCTCCCAAGGAAGAAGAAGGTACCACCATCCCAAAAACATCGAACGGAATCAGAATCTGTTAAAACATTTTATCATTATATATATACATACATGTACATGTGTACACAGTTATTTATTTTAAAAATATCACTTAAAAAACACTAACATTTTCCAACATATCTTGATGGTGAGACCCATCTGCATTGTTTGAACCAGAGGTCCCGAACGTGATATTAAAATTTTCGTCATTCATCATGCATGAAAACTACAAATGGTGTTTTAACATATAATGATACATTTTTGTTAGATTAGTGTACATACAAATAAATGTATACATGTACATATACATGTATTTATTACAAATTGTACACATGTATGTGTTAAAATAATTGAACCCTAAGGTCATTAACACATACCGTTCTCGTGCCCTCTTCCTCATGAAGAATTAAGTCTTGCCAACCATTGCGACAATTATTTGCATATATTCGGAGATCTTCAACATTAATGTTGTCAATCTCTTCATCAGTAAAATACACAAAATCGGCATGTGCATTCTCACGTGCTCTTTGTCAATTTAGACAAACATTAACTCCACCCAATCTACTGTAAACATTTTCGATCATGACATCCCTTGCTTCTCGACTTATATGAGAAGTCACATCCATCTCTGACCGCAAAGTTTCGACCCGAAAAAGTCGACTCACCAATGGCGGCTCAAGGCAAGGCAACTCCACATCTTGCTTAGTGCCCTTATAGTCATACAATCGACCCTTCCCCAGACCAAAAAATTTTGATAGAAGGTCATTGTAATTGGGTTTCATTTTCAAAAAAAAATCTGCATGAATTTTTTTTGCAAAATAAACAGAAACCTCGACATTCCATGGGAGCCTTCCATGATGCCTATCATACAAATAGTGAGCTATATCGAGGTGCTTGAAATATTGCACTTTCAAAAATTTTCTTTTTGGCCCTTCCTTGAAATTAAACACTGACTTGGCCATATCTTTTGTAACTCTTTGTTTTATATCCTCCCATTTATCGGGACCCATTACTGTTCCCTTTCTCTTTCTCATGAGTTCTACAAATGTATCAGTCATTGGCCCAAGATTTTTGTACACATTTACTATTTCACCCAATGAATGTGTAACTATTTCAAGGCTTTGTCGACTCTCAGCAGGTAGAGTCAAAGCCACGAGGTCTCTCCCGCCATGTTTCTTTTGCATGGTATATTATAAATGTCAGCCAGATAAGTTGTGGTGGGTAGACAACCTTCTTCTTGAATGTAGCTTTCTGCCCTGCATCTATTTTGACCAATATTTGGAACATTTTCAGCCTCTGCATCAATATATATATATATATATATATATAATTTTGTATATTAGAAAAAACACATGTAAACAAATTTGTACAAATTTAATGAAAAAAATATTTAAATTGATGGCAACCTAGACATGGTTGGTTAGCATCTTCTCCACCCTAAAAATATTGAGACCCAGAACGACCCTGCTGAGAACCAGTACCACCAGCCGTTGATTGGCCTCTGGAAGAATAAATATCACCCCCTTCACGCAACCTGCTACCACTTATTAATGGCCCTCTAAGGGGATTTGAACCACCACCAACCTCTCGAGAGGAGAGAGAAGCTTCATAAACAAATATGAATTTATAATCAATTGAAAAATACATGCATACATATAAATACACGTGTACATATTCATTGATTAAATTGTGTTAAAATCATACCACAACTGGGTGAAACATGGGCATCCATGGCTGGAGTAGAGACCCTTCTCTTCTTATTAGCTCCTAAAAAATAAAAAATGAAACTTATTAACAACTAATTTAACTCACAAAGTTGATAAAAAATCAATTCCATATGTACACACATGTATGGAGATTTAAGATTATATTTAAATTTACCATGAACAGCTCTCGATCTTGATCCCCGATCCTCCCCTCTCGTAGAGATATGGGATTTTGTTGATCTTCGTAGTTCATCCTCCATGCTATATATATCTATGGTGGACATTTACAATTAATTTTTTAAATAACTAATTTAAATTAAATTCAAGATAAAGTTCAGAAAATTAATTTTTTAAATTTAGTGTAAACAAATTATGTAAAACACAACTTTCAAAGCACTAATTGATGTGTGAAACTCAATTTAAGAAAAAAAAAGTTATAAAAATGATAAGATCACCAAATTGTGTTTTACATGAAAATTAACATGTAATTTAGTGTAAACAAATTATGTAAAACACAACTTTCAAAGCACTAATTGATGTGTGAAACTCAATTTAAGCAGAAAAAAGTTATAAAAATTATAAGTTCACCAAATTGTGTTTTACATGGTGGGAGCACACTTGGTATAAAATTGAAAAAAACATATTGTCTTTAAAAAAGAAGTGAAACTCCATTTAAAAAAAAAATTGTTGAAGTCCTTGCATTTTAATTTCATAAAAATGTAAAGTTCACCACTTGTTGCAAATGTGAAGTTCACCAAGTTACGCTTTACATGGTGTGGTGGGAGCACACTTGGTATATAATTGAAAAAATCACATCGTCATTAAAAAAGACACATTTATAAGTACACAACACACACATATCCAAGATATGTTACAATTTCCATCAATAAATTTTGAAGGAGAGCATCTCAACGCTAATTTATCTTTGAGAGATGAATCTTGAATTTTTGAAGAAGAGCATCTCAAAACTAATTCATCTTTGAGAGATGAATCTTGAATTTTTGAAGAAGAGTGTTTCAAAAATAATTCGTCTTTGAGAGATGAAGCTTGCATTGGCATTGCCCCATATAATTCTAATTCATATATTAATTCATCTTTGATAGATGAATCCTGAATTTACATTGCCCCATGCAATAAATTAGTAGACATCCAAGTTCAAGGTTTCCCAACAAACCCCTATACTATTGGTCCTTTCGGTAGTGACCTACTTGTGCAGGTCAAAGTCTCACCCGAAGTAGTATGGGTGGGTGCTGGAACTAGTTTTTCACACCCTCAGAAAGGATAGATAATGCAAGCAGAGCTATGCTTGGCCCTGTGATACCCAGAACACCTTGTGCTGCACAAGGCCAAGTACGTCTCTATTCGCATCCACGTATGCTAGTTCTATAAGTATATTATTTTATGACAGTAGCATAGTATTGCATAAACAGAACAGAACAAATCTAGATCCAGAAAACACACTTACACAGATCTTCGTAGCTTAAATACAGAAAGTGCACAATGCAGTAATTACCAATGATTCACATAAAGAGTACTCACAGATTTTGTTCTCTATCAACCTTTCTTATTCATTAATTCATCGATTCCTTCATACAATTCCCTTCCTAGCCTACGCACATAGCAGCAGGGTCCGCACACAGCTGGACTCTGGATCTCCGTGCACATAGCCAGCAGAAGTCATTTCCCTGAAAACCAAAACAGACAACTTAAATCACAATTCATGTCAATAGCTCTTCATTGTTTGAGACCATGGATATGAAAATGAAAAACTATATAATTGGTTAAAACCTATGTTTTGTATCAAATTACTTTTTGTTTCTAAATACTATATACATGTTGAATATAAAAGTTTTTTTTCTCTCTCATTGTTTGAGACCATGGATATGAAAATGAAAAATTTCTATTTAGATCTATTCTAGAGATATGGCAAATTTTTATTTTACATACATTGAATATAAAAGGTTTTTTCTCTCATTGTTTGAGACCATGGATATGAAAATGAAAAACTTCTATATTTAAAACTATTCGAGAGATTAATTGACTTGTAGGGGCATTTACTCTTAGGTTAAAACCTATGTTTTGTATCAAATCACTTATGGTTTCAATGGGAAACTTTTATGGCTAATTTGTGTTTTACACATGTTGAATATAAAAGGTTTTTTTCTCTCTCATTGTTTGAGACCATGGATATGAAAATGAAAACTTCTATTTAGATCTATTCTAGAGATATGGCTAATTTGTAATTTACATACATTGAATATAAAAGGTTTTTTTTCTCATTATTTGAGACCATGGATATGAAAATGAAATTTTTTTTATTTAAAACTATTCCAGAGATTGATTGTAGGGGCATTTAGTCTTAGGTTAAAACCTGTGTTTTGTATCAAATCACTTATGGTTTCAATGAGAAACCTTTATGGCTAATTTGTGTTTTACATGTTGAATATAAAAGGTTTTTTTCTCTCTCATTGTTTTAGACCATGGATATGAAAATGAAAAACTTCTATTTATATCTATTCTAGAGATATGGATAATTTTTGTTTTATATACATTGAATATAAAAAGTTTTTTCTCTCATTATTTGAGACCATGGAATTGAAAATGAAAAACTTCTATTTGAAACTATTCCAGAGATTGACTATAGGGGCATTTACTCTTAGGTTAAAACCTATTTTTTGTATCAAATCACTTATGGTTTCAATGATAAAATTTTATGGCTAATTTGTGTTTTACATGTTGAATATAAAAGGTTTTTTTTATCTCTCATTGTTTGAGACCATGGATATGAAAATGAAAAACTTATATTTAGATCTATTCTATAGATATGAATAATTTGTGTTTTACATACATTGAATATAAAAGGTTTTTTCTCTCATTTTTTGAGACCATGGATATGAAAATGAAAAAACTTATATATTTAAAACTATTCGAGAGATTGATTGACTTGTAGGGGCATTTACTCGTAGGTTAAAACCTATGTTTTATATCAAATCACTTATGGTTTCAATGGGAAACTTTTATGGCTAATTTGTGTTTTACATGTTGAATATAAAAGGTTTTTTTCTCTCTCATTGTTTGAGACCATGGATATGAAAATGAAAAACATTTATCTAGATCTATTCTAGATATATGGCTAATTTGTGTTTTACATAAATTGAATATAAAAGGTTTTTTCTCTATTCACAACAAAAGAAATGCTCTAGAGGTTTGCCAAAAAACCCCTATACTACTGGCGTTTTCAGCAGTGAGCTACTTGCGCAGGTCAAAGTATCACCCGAAGTAGTATGGGTGGGTGATGGAACCAGGTTTCCGCACCTTGAGAAAGGCTAGGTAATGCAAGTAGAGGCATGCTCGGCCCTGTGATACCCAAATCACCTTGTTCAGCACAACACCATGTAGGTCTCTATTCGCATCCACATGTGCTAGTTCTATAAGATATGCTTTTATGACAGTAGCACAGTATTGCATAAACAGAACAAAACAAATCTAGATCCAGAAAACACACTTACACAAATCTTTGCAGCTTAAATACAGAAAGTGCACAATGCAGTAATTACCAATGATTCACACAAAGAGTATTCACAGATTCCATTCTCTATCAACCTTTCTTATTCATTAATTCGTCGATTCCTTCATACAATTCCCTTCCAATCCTACACACACAGTAGCAGGGTCTGCACATAGATGGACTCTAGATCTCCACGCACACAGCCAACAGGAGTCCTTTCCCCAAAAACCAAAACAAACAACTTAAACCACAATTCACATCAATATATCTTCATTGTTTGAGACCATGGATATGAAAATGAAAAACTATATAATTGGTTAAAACCTATGTTTTGTATCAAATTACTTTTTGTTTCTAAATACTATATACATGTTGAATATAAAAGGTTTTTTTCTCTCTCATTGTGTGAGACCATGGATATGAAAATGAAAAACTTCTATTTAGATCTATTCTAGAGATATGGCTAATTTGTGTTTTAAATACATTGAATATAAAAGGTTTTTTCTCTCATTGTTTGAGACCATGGATATGAAAATGAAAAACTTCTATACTTAAAACTATTTGAGAGATTGATTGACTTGTAGGGGCATTTACTCTTAGGTTGAAACCTATGTTTTGTGTCAAATCACTTATGGTTTCAATGGGAAACTTTTATGGCTAATTTGTGTTTTACACATGTTGAATATAAAAGGTTTTTTTCTCTCTCATTGTTTCAGACCATGGATATGAAAATGAAAACTTCTATTTAGATATATTCTAGAGATATGGCTAATTTGTGTTTTACATACATTGAATATAAAAGGTTTTTTCTCTCATTATTTGAGGCCATGGATATGAAAATGAAAAAATTCTATTTAAAACTATTCTAGAGATTGACTATAGGGGCATTTACTCTTAGGTTAAAACCTATGTTTTGTATCAAATCACTTATGGTTTCAATGAGAAACTTTTATGGCTAATTTTTGTTTTACATGTTTAATATAAAAGGTTTTTTTCTCTCTCATTGTTTTAGACCATGGATATGAAAATGAAAAACTTCTATTTAGATCTATTCTAGAGATATGGTTAATTTGTGTTTTACATACATTGAATATAAAAAGTTTTTTCTCTCATTATTTGAGACCATGGATATGAAAATGAAAAACTTCTATTTTATTCCAGAGATTGACTGCAGGGGCATTTACTCTTAGGTTAAAACCTATGTTTTGTATCAAATCACTTATGGTTTCAATGAGAAACGTTTATGGCTAATTCGTGTTTTACATGTTTAATATAAAAGGTTTTTTTCTCTCTCATTGTTTGAGACCATGGATATGCAAATCAAAAACTTATATTTAGATCTATTCTAGAGATATGCCTAATTTGTGTTTTACATACATTGAATATAAAAGGTTTTTTCTCTCATTGTTTGAGACCATGGATATGAAAATGAAAAAATTCTATATTTAAAACTATTTGAGAGATTGATTGACTTGTAGGGGCATTTACTCTTAGGTTAAAACCTATGTTTTATATCAAATCACTTATGGTTTCAATGGGAAACTTTTATGGCTAATTTGTGTTTTACATGTTGAATATAAAAGGTTTTTTTATCTCTCATTGTTTGAGACCATGGATATGAAAATGAAAAACTATATAATTGTTTAAAACCTATGTTTTTTATCAAATTACTTTTTGTTTCTAAATACTATATACATGTTGAATATAAAATGTTTTTTCTCTATTCACGGCAAAAGAACTGCTCTAGAGGGAAACTTGAGAATGTGATGTCTTGTTTGAGGTGGAATGTGGGTCCCTTAGACCAGTGGGTCTCGTGGACGTTATTAAAATATGTCATATCATATCATCATATCATTTCCTCATTGAAAGAATTTGTAATAGAATCATATCTCACTACTTGGAATACCATTAGAAGACTGATAGTGGGATTAAAAAACACATCCTACCCACTGATTGCTAGTGTAAATTCCTAGTAGGATTCTTTGACCGTGCAACTTAGAATATGACTTGTGGTTGTGGAGCACACATCTCCACTGCTCCTAGTATATTTTATTATTTCCGTTGGAATGGTGGTCCTAGTACCAATTCCAAAATGGAGATATTGGCTTTATGGGGACTCTTTTATTGTGTTATGTGGATATATGTTAAATCCTTAACATTTTTTGCTAACTCTAAAGTTTTTATTGACTGGCCAAACCGCAGGACATGCTTCAACCCTCCACATGTATCAAATTGGTTACAACACATATGGGAACTCACACAGCGTTTTGAGGAGCTCACATTCACTCACATCCAAAGAGTCCAGAACTCCATGATGGACAGAGTATCAAAGGAGGGCCTCACCATGTTGGCAGGTGTGATATATTTTTAGGTTTACAGGAATGATATTTACTTGTGTTATGGGAACATTCCCCTCTATTCTTATGTTTCTTCAGTTTTTAGTATTCTCTGGAGCTCTAGCTGATTGGCTCTCTGTTTACATTGACTATTCCTACTTAGATTTTTGTAGAGGATTTCTGATATGTTATCTTTTGCACATGCGGTGACTTGATTTCTTCTTCTACGTGTTTATATCTTGGAGCTGTGTTCTATTTAGCTGGTTTCGGCTTATATGCCTCTCATATATCAGTTTTTGAACTTTTTCTAGTTCCTTCAAGCTCTCCAAACCACTTGCCTATCTATATTGTGATTTGTAGTATATCATTTGAGCAACACTGCTCACTTGTAACGTATAATCATGTAACTATTTTATTTAATATAAAACCATGTTTCTCACTTGCCTGAAAATAAAGAAAAATCCCTTGCTTTACAAAATAAAACATAATTCACCACCACGTAGTTACACCATAGGAAATTCCCTTTAAAGTAGACATTTAAAGCAGTGTTTTTTTCACCATTCAATTGCCAAATAAACCAAAGAACTGCTCTAATATGTATCAATTACTTACCTAGAGCAACTCCTGAGCAGCGATGCAACTCCTGAGCAGCAATTCATGGGTGTGGACACTAAACCAGCAACAGAGCAGCAGAGTGTGAATAGACTATGTGGATAGAGACGTGCCATAGAAACTCAAACAGACTATGTGAACAGAGATGCGTGAACATACTATGTGAACCCGTGAACAAACTATGTGAACAGAGACGTACGAAAACGAAAATAGTCCGCCGGTGATATATTTATAAAATATGAGTTTGGACGAACTTTTTTTAAAGTTCGGTCGAACTAATAGTCTGGTCGAACTAAAAGTTCGGCCGAACTGTTAGTGTCGGTTTTCCCATCTCTGGAAAAAATTCTGTTTGCCCATGCCATTAGTGTGACGTCAATATAAATGGCAGACTGAGTTCGGCCAAACTTTCTCATACAGTTCGGCCGAACTATCCAATAGTTTGACTGAATTTTCTGAAAATTTTAGCTGAACTACGACCGAAAAAAAATTTCCACCCCCGATTCTAACAAAAGTGTAACCCAACTTCACATTTTCACCCATAAGTATGATTTCTCTAAGTGTGGTTTTTCACTTAGAACAATAGAAAGAAATATATCTAACCTTTTCTTTAAAATGAATAGATAAAGGCAGGAAAAGCTACTTGTAATCTGTTTGCTTTTCTTCGCCCCCCTTCCTCGTTTTCGTTACTTTCAATCCAACTAAACTTGCTTGATTGATACCTGCAATGGAAAACGGAAGATAGAAAACAACATAAAGGAAATACGATCTACTCAAGTTAAAAAAATTGAGTCAATTAAACTCATAAATACACATATAACATCATTGACACATGCATTACGAAAAGAACAAATGCCTTTATTATGAAGTAGAAGGAATAGTACAACTAGTTGATCGATTCGTTGTCACTCATCCAAGTTTAGTCCCATCCTCATCGCATCTAGCATCAACAATCCAGAAGCATCATAGTACATGCGCAACACCTCCAAGAGCTGTGATCTCACCATCATAACTCTACTTAACACAAATTGTTGCTCCCTTGTGCACTATGTTCAATGCTCTATTTATAAGTAGATGAAGGTATTTTGACATAAATGAATCATTGAATGGATTTCCTAAAAATGGATGAAGAGGTTTCCTTGTTCATGGGAATAGGAGGATAAGAGGTTTAATGGCTTCATGGGTTCCATATTTGAAGCTACCAGATGAGGTGAAAGCTGGAACAACTTCTAGAAGCCACTAGAGGTTAGGAAGATTTCCGGGATCCATTAAACAATTTGCTCCCAGTCGACCAACACACTCTAAAGTGGGCCTAGATCCTCTGTAACGCAACTTTGCATGGGAGTAGATGCTCTGCAAAGCAGTTACAACTCTCTAGGAGTGCTTTGATGGCTCAATGGGGCACTTCAACTGGCATCTAAGCAATGAAACCTTCATGAAGGAAAACCACCAATGGAATGACTTGTTTAGGGCATGTAGCAACTAATTTAGAGTATGATAGACCCTAATAGATACTGATTAGTGTTTTTGGATGATGCCCAAATTGACCCAATAACAAAGACATATATATATATATATATATATATATATATATATATATATATATATATATATATATATATATATATATATATAGAACCATCAAAATTCAGAAAACATAAAAGGTCATTCCTTCCAGACCCCATACATAGCCAGGAGGGAGACCCATGTCCAGATGCCCCCCAAAAGTCCATCATTGAATATGGAATCTCAAGGAACACCTGCAGTTTTGACTCGAACCACGCCTCGACTGTTGCATCCCAGTAGCATCCTGCCTCTCTCCCAACACCACAGGGCATCATAGGTTCCCATCAGTGCATCCAAGGATCCCTCGAAGGACCTAGGGGCACCATCACAAAGGGTCATAAAATCACAACTCGTTCATACATAATACTGCAGAGGATGCTCGCATAGGAAAAGGTCTTGATATCACCCATCTGTGCTTGGGCCAGCTGAGTGACCATACCCTAATAGACATAATGAGCCTAATAAAAAAATTAACCAGCCTAGAGCCAGTGAAAAACCATAATCTATGGACCAGACACTCGATGGGTCATCGTCGACCTAGATAGGTGAACTATCATCCCCAAAGCAGCTCACTCAGCCAAATCCATGATATAACTCACACATCTGCAGCCTCAGGTGATAAGGTTAGGATCTCAGTGACTCTCCTCCTCAACCCAACAATGGATGTTCACTCCTAAAGGAGGGAGCGGATAAGGAACCTCCTCCTCCTGAGGCAAGAGACCCATCAAAAAATAAACATTGGTCTTAGGCTGGCTCACTACATCTCTACGGTGCAGGACCATAACACATCGTCCCCTGTTCTAGCATCGTACCAAGTAACGTAGGAATTCATCCTGGGATCTCAGTATGTTGTTCTCCAAGAACTTCATCAAACCATACCGAACTAGTGTCTCTCGAGCATGGGGGTCTTGGGCCACTGCCTCATGGAGATCAGGCCAATCTCGCTCTCACCACAACATCTTGCCACCAAGGAAAACACCCAAAAGTCATTTTTTGATCTCGCTCTCACCACAACATCTTTAAAAATTGGCTTCCTCACGCCTATTAAAAATCTATGTGTGTTGACCGCGCATCTTTACCAAACAAAGGTGCACGGAGCGGCATGCAAAAGCTTCACCAGCCGTAGGGGCCTTGTGCAAAATTAACCCTTTACACAGGGATCATGTGCACCATCCTCGATCACCCATGCAGTCCCGCCCAATAATGGGCATAAAATCCATACAAATTCACATTTGTACAAACCACCCACATATGAAAATGACAAAAATAAAAATCAAGATGTTTTAGCTCCTACCTGACACTGACAACGCGAATCCTGGGTGCTCAGGCTGACCACAATGATAAGAAATCTTGGGAAAGTAGCTCTGCTCTAACCTCAGACCCTCAAAAAGCACAAATGATTTGAAAAAGGGCCATATTGGCCTGTATATTGCCATTTTTTTCATTTTCAACAGCCCATAACTGGAGCTCAGAGTACCTAATCACAAAATCATAAGAAACATAGTGATCGACACTTCATCATGTTCAAACCAGGACCCATAAATCCAAGTTTCAGAAAAATTCATTTTCAAACACAACGCCCACCATACTTTAGTTTAGGTATGCCCTCTCTTATCACTTCAAAATTCAAGTTATTTCAAAAATATTTATATGAAAAAGATGCTTTTACTTGGGGTATTGGTTGCAGGTATTATAAACATTCCAGATCACTATATGTCCCAGCCAACAAAAGTACAAGAGCAGGTATCATTCGACCCCCAGCATGATAGGCTTCCCTAAAAATATTTGCATATCTTGACATCATTTCTTTAGAAGAATAAAACGATAGGTTCCATTCACTTGACCATTTTTATCATCGCCCCATATTTCACATGATAAACACCCTTGCAGGTTAGTTAGAACCTCACCATCCATGGCATCCATCACTCATGTAGACCACACACCAAACTACAGAGCCATGGCCATAAACTTTGGTCAGGGAACCACTTCATGTTTTTACACCCATCATCAAACATCAAGTCAAGTTTTACCCATTGGATGTTAAAACCCTTCCCGAACTATTGTTCTCTACAAAGTAGATTGACAAAAATGCGTCATCGTGTGTCACATTTAGCCTATCACACCCTCATAAGTATAGCCCATATGCGAAATTTCATCCACCTCATCACCCTAGCACCAAGACCAACTAATGGGGCCCACACTCTTAGCAAAACACACTCCTCACATCATTTTGTAGGATTATTCATGTTAATGGGGCACCCATCTTCATGTTTATACATCAAAACCACTTTCATATTCTTTTGGAAAGTGCACAAAGTTTTTTTTTTAGGAGAAGACTTCCACCCATTTGATGTGTGCCTTCTTCTTCGACTAGACCAATGTTAAGGCTATCATCCAAAAATTAGAGGAGATGAGGCCTATGAATAATTCTTCTTTATATACTCCCACTAATACTAGGAGTGAACTAAAGCTTACATTTTAGCTTAATGTTTTTTTTTTTACTCACCTTTAAGAAATTGTTTGCCTCTCCATATGCATGATTTATTATGTTCTTTCTATTTATTTTATGCCATCTTTAATGTATAAAACATATTTCAAATCCATGGGAGTAAATGCTTGAGGAGAAATCGTTGGAAAAATCCACAATTTGCATGTCCAGAACCTACTAGTAGGGATGAATTTAACTTAGTATCCATAGATTTGAGGTATTGGAAGGTCTTACCATTTTATTTCCTTTAGGAGGACATGTGTTTGGCTTTAGTGTCTTGGGACAAGTGAATAATTTCACTTGAAATGTCATATTAAACAGAAACACAGGGTCCTCCCTATCGGAACATAATGGCAATATTAAAGCCTTATAAAACCTTGATTCATTAATGGAAAGGCTCGTAAAATATTATTTTGAGAGTAGCAACCATGGAATTGATTCAAAAAAATGTTTGGTAGTACAACCCATGTCTTTTTATTTATGATTTCAGATCAAAGAATAGAAAGACTTGAATTTCTAAACAATGCAAGTTATGATTTGTTGGCATTTCTGGCCTTGTCTGGATTGTAATGTGAATAGAAGGCACATCCTTCAATCTCAATGTCTTACTCTTAAAGTATTCATGCAAAATAATGTAAATACACATGTGAAAAAATTATTCATGCAAAACGATGTAAATAAAGATTACAAATATTACAAATAAATTTTGGCCTTAAAAGATGGATATAACCTCTATGACCAAACAAAAAACATCCATAGGGTGCTGCAAAACGTGCTATTGCACTAATATATTTCATGGCCTTTTCAGCCTCTACATTTTATAATTTCTCTATTTTTTAAAATACATGAATTTCACTTCAAAAATTAGTGTATTCCTCCCAAAGATATAACATGAGTAGAAAATACTATCACTTTACTTGGAAAGTATCTACAGTCTGTTTCCAACTGCAAATTGAGGTTATGATTGCAAAAATAAGATTCACGAGGCCAAGGTATAACCAGATATTAAAAAAATGAATAATGCAAAAGAGTTATGCAGATGATTGAGGTGGGAGACTCTCTTTGAGTTGGGCTCACAAACCCAAAATTTTTCTTGGAGCTGTAAGAGGAATTTCCCACCTTCACACTAGGCTTGAAACACCCATCATTCATGGAAACCTTAATTCCAAGAATTTTTTGGTTGATGAAAACTATGTGGCACATTTGATTGATTATAGTCTAGACTAGTGGATGACTCTAGCATATGTTGCTCAAATGGTGAATGCAACTACACTTGAGGGATACAACGCTCCCAAGCTCCATAAGATGAATCGAACCAATACCAATACAAATATATATAATTTTAGAAAACTCCTATTTCAAATACTCATTGGAATGAAACTAGCCAAAAATTAGAGCTCTAATCAATTTGTGGATTTTCCTTCTATTGTGAAGACTGCATTTGTGGCCTTGTTTGGTTGGTAATGTGAAGGATTCGATGAAGGGAGTAATCCAATAGCCATGTAATTTCACCATGTATTGTGTCGATTATTGACATATGCCCAACCAAATTCCTGCAAGTAAAAGATCTGAATTAAATGTAACCCCAAATATAGTAATGCCATATAAATTCCAAGCAATAGAAACATATAAATCAAGTGTTAGAAATGTTAGGTGAAATGTCAACATTTGCACTCAAATGTTACATTTCAATTTATGTTTGTCAGAGGATGTAATCATGGAATTTAGTCTTCATATCTTGGGTCGGATCATGTTGAGAATTACAAATTAAATATTCAATGAATAACAGGGCATACAATCAAGGGTAGATTGAATCCTGTTATGGTTTCGTGATTAGTTTTCCAGGATTTCAGAAAATAGACAAATTTTATTAAAGGATCAGTAGAGACATTGAGAGGCTTTTTGTCATGAAATTTTGTCAATACTCTTATAATGGATTATCTTCATTCTTTCATATGTTTCAGGCTCTCTTTTCATCCCTAAGTTTTTATGTTGGAATTGAGAACATAAACCCGCTAATGTACTTTAGGGACAAGGTATCAACCTTCTATACTTAATGTCGTCATTGAGAGTGTGTTACTTTGTTAACCTTATTTATCCACTTTTATAGTTTTAGTTTTTTATTATTTGTATAATATATTTCCTTGATTAATTTTTTGTTTTTCTCTGAAAAGCCATTGTACACATATCTAAATTTCTCGATGTGTGTTTATGTTTCATTCAAAGGCCATTGAAATATCTCCCTCTCTTCCTTGGGCATTAAGTTTCAGTGTTACATGTAATACATCAGATTTTTCAAGCTTTCCTATGATTACCTTATTGAATGGAAGACTTATTTTTTAAAAAGAAGAAAAAAAATTTTAAAAAAATTGATGAAATGGATGGAGAAATGAGCCTTAAAGTCCAAGCTGCTAAAATGGATTTGATGAAGTGAGTAATCTAATATACATACAAATTCTCCCATATATTTTTTCTATTATTGACATATGCCCAACCAAATGCCTGCAAGTAAGACAATCCAAATTAAATGTAACCCCAAATATAGTAGTGCCATATAAAGTCCAAGTAGTAGCAACATGTAAATCATGTGTAAGAAATGTCAAGTGAAAAAAACTAATGAAGACATCAAAAAAAATTGCAAGCCTATAATTACATATCTTTAGCTAGTAATTGCAACCCTGTCATTTGTAGACAAGAAGGGAAAATTCAACATAAATTATTTGAATTCAAAGATATCACTCACTGATTACATTACTTGAGTAGAAATTTGTAACCAGGATCTCGATGATAATTTGATGCAACTACATGTTTATTGGATTACTCCCTTCATTGAATCCATTTTATCGGCTTAGACTTTAAGACTCATTTCACCACCTAGTTCATTGAAAAAGGAGAAGAAAGAATAAGCATGCCTTCCCACAAATTGTCTACCTTTTCTCTCTTCATAATTAAAGTATAATTAGAATATATCTTAGGATAATTTAGATAAAAATTGTCACATTGGTTTTTGATATACTAAATTGGGATTTCCATAACACCATGGCTGCGAGGGTGAGTAGTTATTTGCAATCAAATTTTTAATTTATGCCAAATATTATTTATTTTATCTTAGTTGCCAAAAATATCTATCTGAATGAAAAAGGGAAAAGTGAATCTACATATACTGTGAGATTGAAATCTCCAAAATGAGTTCATTATTCTGAGTCCATGATGCTTAATTAAAATTATACACTAATTTTCATTGCAAAAAAATAATATCATTGTATATTTTGCAAATTCTCTTTAACCCATTCATTTTTTATAGATGTTTGTTTCTGTTTTCATGTGAGAAAAGTCTCATTTCTATTTGTTTACGAGCATTTCCTAAGGAGGTCCACTTATATCAATGAGTACAAGGTGTGGATTTCTCCCTCTAGGGCAGGCTTCTTTGACCATGTCTTATCCAAACAACAAATGGTCCCTTGAATCAAGCAATAATTTAATTCTCAAACTTTTGATCTAATAAAGACATGTTCTTGTCAGTTTTCTCCTATGTTTACAACTTCATGGATGAGGGTGGCCTTCTAACTGTAATTCAAGTGTTAATTCAGGAGTGGGTTGGGATCTGCTCAGTCATGTCCAAAAAAAATCAATGGAAAAGCATGCATCTAGAAGGGGTCGATCTTCTTCTATGTTATTATTTCCTATGCTATCACCTTACAATATTTCCTTTGCAACAAAGACATGTTCTTGTAAGTTTTCTCCTATGTTTGTCACAACTTCATGGATGAGGGTGGCATTCTAACTGTAATTCAAGTGCTAATTTAGGAGTGGGTTGGGATCTGCTCAGGGATGTCCAAAAAATATCAATAGAAAATCATACATCTAGAAGAGGTCGATATTCTTCTATGTTATTATTTCCTATACTATCACCTAACAATATTTCCTTTATAACATATGATACAATTCATAATTTAAAAATATTGAAATATTAATTAAAAATATAAAACTATATATTCTATACTTTAAATTTTTATATGAGAAAAGTATAAATTATTATTTTATATTTATATAATATATAATTAATAATTTAAATAATATATACTAATAAAATAATTAATACTATATATTTTTATTTTTAAATATTAGTATTATAAAAAAACAATGAATTAAAATATTTCTTTATTTAAATCTATTCATAGTTATTTATTTAAATGCATTCTTAAAGACCTCCTTTCACAATATACCAAATTTAACTCATAATGCACTTTATTTGGAAATTTATTCACATTTTTTTCATTTTTTTAAAGCAGAATTATTTTAAATATAAAACGGAATTACTTTGGCCCACCTCATGTCTTAACTACTATTAAATAATGAAAACAAAATTTAATCTCCAAGTTCATAAATAAGTTAGAACATATGTTGAATTTATTGAAAAGGTGAGCTATACATAAAGATAAATGCTCTCACTTGAATTTCACTGCCGTAAAAAGACATATATGCCAGAGTCCCCCTATATGAGTAGGATACAAGATAGGGTCCCATCTCACCAGAAGGAGGTGGCCCCCATCAGGTCATCGAGGTTGATGAACCGACCTCGATGCACTCTATGATGAGGTGTCGCCTCTCAATAATGATGTGTGGCTCTTAACCGACTCAGGTTCGGTCAAATTTGGTACCGCTAGGAATCACCCCATACAAGTTAGGTCAGCTCTCCAGTAGGAGATGCCCCTGAGGAGGTCCCCATCAATTGTGATGCTGAGGTCGATGCTCTCAAGTTAGGTCACTGGTTTAATAGCCCTAGCCCTCAGGAGGTCAGTGTCTTCCCAGTGGTCCATTGGTCTTATTTCCACCTTATAGCTTTACTTAGAGCTCCATAGCAAGTAGCGTGGAGAGACAACCTCTATGCCCCCTTAAGGTGGTAAATATGGCACCAACCTTTGGGTCCACTTGGACCCCGTGTAGCATATCCTCTGCGGAGAAGATCGGATGGAGGGTAGGTAGGGTCTCGATAGAGATTAGGCGAGTGGAAGACTTCTTCGAGCCATGTCACAAGAGTCATGTCACACTGTGAGTGAGTAGGCCTTAGAAGGACCGTGACGTATATGGTATGAGCATACCTTGTGGTTTATGTCACCGAAAGCCCATCAAGTCATGTGACGAAGGTCCATCTCACCCAGATGATGGAGCCTGAAGGCCCGTGACCATAAGCCACGTGCCTCATGTGGGCCATGAACGCTGGTTTTTCTTTTTATTGGAAGTTGAAAGGTCCCTAAGGCAAGGGCTGTCAGCACCTTGGAAAGGGCCTTTGAGGAGGGATTAGAGGTCAGAGCTATGGTAAGGCTTTGGAGGTCAAAAGTGGTTGTAAGCGCCTTGAAAAAGGCCAATGAGGAGGGGACCCAAGGCAAGGGACCCAAGGCAAGGGACCTTAGGAAAGGGCAGACAGCGCCTTGAAAAGGCTTTTTGAGTTTTCTTGGGTTTTAAAAAAAAGCATATACACAAGAGTCCGCCTATATGAGTAGGATACAAGATAGGGTCCCATCTCACCAGAAGGAGGTGGCCCCCATCAGGTCATCGAGGTTGATGAGCTAACCTCAATGCACTATATGATGAGGTGTCACCTCTCAATGATGAGGTGTGGCTCTTAACCAACTCAGGTTCGGTCAAATTTGGTACTGCTGGGAAGCGCCCCATACAAGTTAGGTCATCTCTCCAGTAGGAGATGCCCCTCAGGAGGTCCCCATCGATTGTGATACTGAGGTCGATGCCCTTAATTTAGGTCACTGGTTTAATAGGCCCAGCCCTTAGGAGGTCAATGTCTTCCCAGTGGTTCATTGGTCTTATTTCCACCTTATAGCTTTACTTAGAGCTCCATAGCAGGTAGCATGGAGAGACAACCTATATGCCCCCTTAAGGTGGTAAATATGGCACTAGCCTTTGGGTCCACCTAGACCCCATGTAGCATATCCTCCACGGAGAAGAGGGGATGGAGGGTAGGTAGGGTCTCGATAGAGATTGGGTGAGTGGAAGGCTTCTTCAAGCCATGTCACAAGAGTCATGTCACAGTGTGAGTGAGTAGGCCTTAGAAGGACCGTGAAGTATATGGTACAAGCTTACCCTGTGGTTTATGTGACCGAAAGCTCGTCAAGTCATTTGAAAAAGGCACATCTCACCCAGATGATGGGGCCCGAAGGCCCGTGACCATAAGCCACATGCCTCATGTGGGCCAGGAACGCTGGTTTTTCTTTTTATTGGAAGTTGAAAGGTCCCCAAGGCAAGGGCTGTTAGCGCCTTAGAAAGGGCCTTTGAGGAGGGATTGGAGGTCAAAGCTATGGTAAGGCTTTGGAGGTCAAAAATGGTTGTAAGCGCCTTGAAAACGGCCAATGAGAAGGGGACCCAAGGCAAGGGACCCTACGCAAGGGTAGTCAGCACCTTGAAAAGGCTTTTTGAAGTAGCAACCTTCGGTTGTATTATTAAGCCTTTGGTTTAATGATCTTCAACCATTGGTTGTAGATCCTTCAACCTTTGGTTGTCCTTTATTTCAACCTTTGGTTGACTTCCTTCAACCTTTGGTTGATCATTCCTTCAACCTTTGGTTTTCCTCTGACCTTACTCATTGGGCCAGCCCAATGAGTACTTCCTTCAACCTTTGGTTGATCATTTGGGATGGGTTCCACCCAAGCATTCAACCCTTCAACCTTTGGTTGCCCCATCACCCCATCCTCCCTCCCTCCCTTGGAGGGGTTCCCCTTGGTTTATTTATATTTGGAGTTAGATTGGGCATCACTAGGGTCCAAGGACCTTCCATCTCCTATTGATCGTTAATAAACTGTCTGGAACGAGTGTTCCCTCCCATACCCATTTCCTCTCATCGGCATAAACTGTCTGGAATGAGCGTTCCCTCCCATACCCATTTCCTATCATAAACTCTCTGAAATGAGCGTTCCCTCCCATACCCATTTCCCACTAATACAGTATGGGTACAATGCAACTGGTACTGCAAGTACCTTCGGTGACACTAAATGCAAGGCGTTTACTTCCATGGCACACCATCTGCAAGGAGCTTTCAGTGTCACAGTTCTCCCCTATGGTTTAGCTACCAGGTCCAACACCTCCATAGGTTGTATTATAGTAAGTGTATCTCTACACCTTTGGTGATTCCAGGATCTTAACCTGTTAATCATGAGCAGCGCTACAACATGCTCGCCCTCTGCTTCATTTCAGTCTTTATAAAAGTCCTGCCGTAGGCGCTGTGTAGGGACTTATAAGTCCAAGGGTTTGCGCCCTTTGACTTAGGTACTCCTATTACCCAATTATTTCCTTGCAGGCTCCTAATTTCCCAAATAGATCATTAGGCACTTCAGAGTACCCGAGTAGTTCCTCTGTTGGTACATCAGATACTCGAAAGAGAGGCAGTGAATAGGTAGGATGGCTGACCCTTGCTCCGGTCTCACTGCAGGGGTCTCTCTCTCCTCTCCTCTCTCCTCTCTCTAAAGGGGAACCTTTTTTGCTTTTGTTACTTTTTAAAAGGTAGCATAAGCAACATAAGCAAAAAGGTTCCCCTTTAAAGAGAGGAGAGAGGAGAGGAGAGAGAGACCCCCATAGTGAGACCGGAGCGAGGCTCAGCCATCCTACCTGGTCACTGCCTCTCTTTAGAGTATCTGTTGTACCAACAGAGGAACTACTTGGGTACTCTGAAGTGCCTAATGATCTATTTGGGAAATTAGGAGCCCCCAAGGAACTAATTGGGTAATAGGAGTACCTAAGTCAAAGGGTGCCTACCCTTGGACTTATAAGTCCCTACACAGGGCCTAGGGTAGGACTTCTATAAAGACTAAAATGAAGCGGAGGGCGAGCATGATGTAGCGCTGCTCACGATTAACAGGTTAAGATCTTGGAATCACCAAAGGTGTAGAGATACACTTACTATAATACAACCTATGGAGGTGTTGGACCTGGTAACTAAACCATAGGGGAGAACTGTGACACTAAAGCTCCTTACAGATGGTGTGCCATGAAAGTAAACGCCTTGCATTTGGTGTCGCTGAAGGTACTTGGAGTATCAACTGCATTGTACCCGTACTGTATTACTGGGAAATGGGTATGGGAGGGAACGCTCGTTCCAGACAATTTATGATAGGAAATGGGTATGGGAGGAAATGAGTATGGGAGGGAACGCTCATTCCGGACAGTTTATGTCGATGAGAGGAAATGGGTATGGGAGGGAATGCTCATTCTAGACAGTTTATTAACTATCAGTAGTAGATAGAAGGTCCTTCGACCCTAGTGATGCCCAATCTAACTCCAAATCTAATGAAACCAAGGGGGACCCCTCCAAGGGAGGGAGGGAGGATGGGGTGATGGGGCAACCAAAAGTTGAAGGGTTGAATGGTTGGGTGGAACCCATCCCAAATGATAAAACAAAGGTTGAAGGAAGTACTCATTGGGTTGGCCCAATGAGTAAGGTCAGAGCACAACCAAAGGTTGAAGGAATGATCAAATAAAGGTTGAAGGAAGTCAACCAAAGGTTGAATTAAAAGACAACCAAAGGTTGAAGGATCTACAACCAACAGTTGAAGATCATTAAACCAAAGGTTTAATAATACAACCGAAGGTTGCACCATATTGCTTGATCAAAGTAGCAACCTTTGGTTGTATTATTAAACCTTTGGTTTAATGATCTTCAACCGTTGGTTGTAGATCCTTCAACCTTTGGTTGTCCTTTACTTCAACCTTTGGTTGACTTCCTTCAACCTTTGGTTGATCATTCCTTCAACCTTTGGTTGTCCTCTGACCTTACTCATTGGGCCAGCCCAATGAGTACTTCCTTCAACCTTTGTTTGATCATTTGGGATGGGTTCCACCCAAGCATTCAACCCTTCAACCTTTGGTTGCCCCATCACCCCATCCTCCCTCCCTCCCTTGGAGGGGTTCCCCTTGGTTTCTTTAGATTTGGAGTTAGATTGGGCATCATTAGGGTCCAAGGACCTTCCATCTACTACTGATAGTTAATAAACTGTCTGGAACGAGCGTTCCCTCCCATACCCATTTCCTCTCATCGACATAAACTGTTCGGAACGATCGTTCCCTCCCATACCCATTTCCTATCATAAACTGTCCGAAACAAGCGTTTCCTCCCATACCCATTTCCCACTAATACAGTACGGGTACAATGCAGCTGGTACTGCAAGTACCTTCGGCGACACCAAATGCAAGCCGTTTACTTCCATGGCACACCATCTGCAAGGAGCTTTCAGTGTCACAGTTCTCCCCTATGGTTTAGCTACCAGGTCCAACACCTCCATAGGTTGTATTATAGTAAGTGTATCTCTACACCTTTGGTGATTCCAGGATCTTAACCTGTTAAACGTGAGCAGCGCTACAGCATGCTTGCCCTCCGCTTCATTTTAGTCTTTATAGAAGTACTGCCCTAGGCCCTGTGTAGGGACTTATAAGTCCAAGGGTTGGCACCCTTTGACTTTGGTACTCCTATTACCCAATTAGTTCCTTGGGGGCTCCTAATTTCCCAAATAGATCATTAGGCACTTCAAAGTACCCGAGTTGTTCCTCTGTTGGTACATCAGATACTCTAAAGAGAGGCAATGACCAGGTAGGATGGCTGACCCTCACTCTAGTCTCACTGTGGGGGTCTCTCTCTCCTCTGTTGTCTCCTCTCTCAAAAGGGGAATCTTTTTGCGTACATGCTTCCGCTTCGTCTACATGCATTTTTGTTGTGTGGTCTTGATTTTGAATAAATTTCAATAGAGATTTATTTAAAGTATGGATTTAACATGAGTTAAGAGATTAAAAAAATTTAAATTTAATTTTTTTTATAATATAATATATAATTTTTTATTGTTTATAAAGTATATATTTAAAAAAAATTAATATGTTAATATTAAGATTATTCAAATGTTTTAACCATAAAAACTTAAATTTTTTAATAGTGGTATATAATATCTACATAATTTTTTTTAAATAATATATAATATATACATAATTGACATGAACATGAATTGAGAGATGAAATTTATTTAAGTGCAAATTCTTTTATAATACAATGTGTAATTTTTTATTGTTTACAAAGAATATACTTAAAAAAACTAGTATGTAAAACATTGAGACCATTCAACCGTTTTACCCATAAAAACTTATATTTGTGAATAGCTTTATATAATATATACATAATTTCTTTTAAATAATACATAATATATACATAATTTACATTATAATATTTTATATGATATGTGAATCACTACATTTTGTTATCAATATATTTTTAAGTATATATGAATATTTTATCATACACAACCTATAATTATTTTATTATATATAGAGAGATGATATTGACATACATTATATAGATCTTAAAGTAGTTTATTTAAATCTCGTGTTGAAATATTTTTGAAAGAGTATAAGGTTTTAATGTCTTACTCAAGAATTTTTTTTACTTCAAATAGTCATATGGACAACTAACTAAACATGCAAAACATATTCACTTTTTATTTTTATTATAGTTGATATTTTTTTTTTCTATTTAGAGAATATTTTTTTATTTTAATAAGGATAAGTGTAAACTCCACATTGAGCACAAAGATACTTACACATAGCTTTGTAGAATGAACCTATCCAATCATATTTATCCTCTACCCTGTCCTATCATCTTAAAAATACAATTATTAATGTTTAACATGTGTTTTAACAAAATTTAAGGCCATACTTTACTTTGTTACATCCTGGTTGGCTTTTGGATTTCGAATTTCCATTACCTTGACACGGGAGGAACAATCCTTTAGGGGTTTTCTCAGTGAAATGCCTACTTCTATATTTTTATGGAATCCTCCTCTAATTTATTTAATTTGTATTTTTTATGTGCCTGGGTGATTCACTATTTCCATAATTTTATATATTGGGATCCCATACGTTCTGTTACACAATAACATCTGTCTTATTGGTGTTTTGTATTAGTCTGTGTGTGTTCTTTTTTTTGCTTATTTTTCTTCCTATATATTTAGTTGTGGGTATCAAATCTTGAATTAAGCGATATTCAACTAATAGGTCATTCACTTGTGAAATTTTAGATGCCAGCTATATCCAACAATTTGACATCGTTGCTATTTTAAACTCTCAATAGGTACTCTACAAGGCCTGCATTTGAATTGTTTATTGTCTTCATTATTACGTCAGAGACGTTTTCTTTCTGAGGTTGGGTGGGAAAACACTGTTCAACTCACACAATCAGAGAGCTTTATTTTCGCTCTTCAAACTATTCAAAAATTGACACCTAACCTTTACTTCTTTGTCCTTTGGATAGTTCGTAATTTCCAGAATACGTCCTACAAAAATAACAAAGGTGTTTATTTGGACCAATGTAAATCTGCCCCTCATTCCTGCTCTCCACGTAAATGCCTTCATACTATCTCCTCGATTAAGAAAACTCTCTTACTCCTCTACCTCAAATTCGAATGCTTCACATAAATTCTAGTTCTTATCACAAAGGCGGTTACAAAAGCCGAGTTCACATAAATCCCAATTCCTTGGTTTGTTGGGTAGCTCAGTTAATATCTCCTCTCCCAAAAATGCAGATTCCATAAATACTATCCCTTCAAACGTTATCAATGATAATTATAATGCTGCCTCTTCCTCCTCTTTAGTTAGGAGCGTTTCTCACCATCACTCTCAGTCGAACATTACAATATCCTCTAATCCCTCCAATTCCTATAAAAAATCATTAAAATCCAACCCTCAACACAATTGCAATTGCCAAAAAAGTGTGTTGAGTATAAACCCTAACTTAAAAAACATACTCCTCAATTTAATTGACAATCCTTTTAATAATAAAAATCACCCTGATATGCAAAACAATTCAAACTCCTTGATCATTAATAACGCATAGACAAGAGTTATTTCTATTGTCTTCAACTAATCGAGATTGTTTTCAACTAATCAATGTACCTTATTTTTTCAACTAATCGATGTACCTTTTTTTCTTTCAAGTATTGATACAACATGTTTCAATGGCCTTAGTAGCAGGTTTTTCCTAATAGGTAAACCCCCATAGAAAGAAAGAAAGAAAGAAAGGAAGTATTTTTAACGTCCACGAGGCTAAAAATAGCTTATCGGACAGATTTCTTTTCCATTTGGCTCTTGTATTCAGCCCTTTTCCTATGGATTTTTAATATAAGCGCTCCTAAATTATTGAAAAACTATTCGTTGAATAAATTATCCCAAGAGCTAGCTTCCATATGGTAATATAATATTGACTATTTAACAAGATGATAACGCTTAAAAATTAAGAGGTTTTCTACATTCTAAGGCTTCTCTCTATCCAAAGTGTTAATAATAAAACTCGTTGTTATAGACAACTTCGGGACCTTAGTCACTCCTACGACCCTTTTCATAGAGCCATAATATTTCTCTTATGAATTCAGTATATTTTTCTCAGTGAGGAAATAGAGGCACTCAACCATTTAAAGGGTTCCTGGATACGTGAGGCGTATTCACATAATTTGTTTTTTTATTTTTCTTTTGAATTAGTGAATACTAGATTTGTTGAATGATAACATTTACTATTCAAATTATTGTTATTTAAATTATCTATAACAATTTATTATACTTTTAAATTATAATTTTTTGTAATTAAAATTATAGATTTTATTTTTTATAAATTTTAACAAACATATATTTTTATTTTTGTCTCCTTTATTTTTATGTATTTTATTTTTTGAGCTGGATTCATAACATTTGGTATTAGAGCTTTGGATTCTAGTGTTTCGCTACTCCAAACAGGTCATCATGGAATTTTCACTATAACATTGTCTCTACGAAGGTTCAGAAGCTAAAGATTTTATCACATGAAGCTAAAATCCTAAGGAACATCATGTAAAAATTTCAGATCCTGGTTTAAAATGTTTGTGGAGATATGATCTATGGAAGTTAAGGTATTTTCAGGCTCCCAAATTTCATCTTAAAGAGGTGACCGTGTGAAATCGCCATAACTCTCTCTCTGAGCATCGGATTGGAATTTTGTAAAAAGTGGCAGCAAGTACCCGGATTTTGGTTTCCTGTATATCAATTTCAGAGCCGAAGGAGGAAACAGTAACACATGGCACGTTGTAAAAGTTCTCTCTATTGAATAAGTCCATAATTAGGTCATTGTGAGATATTTGGCATAACTTTTCCTTTAAGAATCCAAATTAGGTCAGACCTATGGAATTCGAAATAAGATTCAGAGGGCTACTATAGGATCGAATTTTAGACATTGAAGATCCGGAATCACAAAGATAATTCAGTTTCAATATTGAGCTCTGCAAAAGCGAGAAAAAGGTGTGCATTTTTTTTCGAATTACATAACCTTGTTTGAAGAATCAGTTTGAATTGATTCCAAGGGCATATTGTAGAATAGATATGAGTATTGGGTTCTAAATGCCCCCTCAAATAATTCAACACCCATTAAGCCTTCAGATTGCTCTACTATTATTCATGAAGACGAAGAAGTGCAACAGGACATATCAAAATTACATGAGCAAGTGCACCAAATTTCGCTCTCGCAAAGAGAAACAAAAAATGAAATGGAAGTTTTGAAGAAATGCATGGAAGCTAATATGGATGGTTTGAAGAATGGAATGGAAGCTAATATGGATGACATGGAAGCTAATATCGATGAAAAAATGGAAAATATGAAGATTGATCTAAAATCAGACATGGCAAGTTTGAAAAAGTTGATACAAGAAATGTTTCCTAATGGCGAAAATATAGTAGAAGAAACTCATTATGAGAACAAAAATAGATTTTAATTATGATTTCATTAACTCTAGTGTTGCATGGAAGACCCACCATATTTCAAAGATCGATATGAGGAAGTTTGATGGCAAGGATCCCGTAACATGGATACTAAAAATGTAGCAATATTTTGATTTCAATAATGTGTAAAACACACAAAAGGTACACATTGAAACTTTATATTTAGAACAAAATATATTTGTATGGTATTGATGGCTTTTCTCCTGTAAAAAAATTGTCACTTGGTTAATTTTTACGGAGGAAATGATAGCATATTACGAGGATACAAAGAGCAACACATTTTTTAGCCAATTGATAAATCTCAAACAAAAGGGTTCAGTGGTGGAGCACATTGAGGACTTCCAAAAATTGAATATAACGGTAACTGATATTTCATAGGAACATAGTATTGATGTCTTCATAGGGACTTTAAAGTATAACATCCAACATTAGGTTCGCGTTTGGGGCAGTTACATTTTCAGAGAAAGGCATTACGGGTTGGCAAAGAGAAATTAAGATAAGAGTATGGTGATAAGGAAGCCTAACATAAATATAAAGAGGGGAGAAGTGTTTCTTCTCCTAAAACTTCCACAACCTACAAAGTTGAAATCACAAGTGGAAGAAAAAAAAAGAAAAGGGCTTTGCTATGGTTGTGATAGCAAATACATAAAGATATCAGTGTGCTAAATGAAAATGCCATGGTGAAGAGGGCGAATAAAATGAACAAGGAAACTTCAAAGAAAGGATATACATACTAACCCTAGAAAGAAGAGAAATGGTTCAACCATATTTAATAATGCAGTAAAATTACCACTCCTCAAAATCTCAAGATAGAAGTACATATCAAGAAGAAAAAGGTAATAGTGTTGATTGATTCGGGTAGTACCCATAATTTTATTCATTGTAAGGTAGCAAAGGAATTGAATTGTTTCCTATACGCAGCACCAAAATGTCAAGTGATGTTTGCAAATGGAGGAACTATAAATTGTTCTGTAAAATTCCATAATAGCAAGCTAACGATGGGGGAATATGTATTGAATAGTCCAATGCTTTCCATTCTAATGGGAGGTGTTGATATTGTACTAAGAGTACAATGGTTACAATCTTTGGGGACAGTAGCTTTTAATTTTCAAGAAATTTTCTTGAAATTTTTTTCAGAAGGAAATGGTGATATACGGAGTATTAGGGAAAATTTAAGAAATATAATAATCTATAAATGTCGCAATAGAAAGCTTCTAAAGAAGACAATGGTGTATTCCTTTATTCACCTTCTTTCCTAAAGTTCAACATCAAAATCATCCTTCTCAGATCTCCAAAAGTGAAACTGAAAATCATTCCAAGGATGTTTAGACTCCAAAGGACTCCCACTATAAGTGATCACCCAGTCATTACTATTTCATTTGATTCAGGAAATTATTCTTTGAAACATAAGGGACTTATAGATATCCTTATGTCCAAAAGAGAAATTGAACATATGATTACATGAAATGTTGTGAGGTGACATAATTAGCCTATGTTAAAGTTATTTTTAATACGATGGCGCTAATGGTGCACAAGAAGGATGGATCATGGTGCATGTGTCCAGATTATAGGGAGCTCAATAAACTCACTATTAAAGATAAATTTCTCATTCCGGTGATTGATGAATTATTGGATGAATTACATGGAGCAATTTATTTTTACCAAGTTCAATCTTTGTTCAGGATATCATCAAATTAGAATGAAGATTGAAGATATTCCAAGAATATCATTTCGAACTCATGAGGGTCAATATGAATTTTTGGTCATGCCTTTTGGCCTTACCAATGCACCTTCTACATTTCAAGGGTTGTTGAATTCCATTTTCAAACCCTTCCTTAGAAAATTTGTGCTAGTATTTTTTGATGATATACTAATCTACAGCAAGTCTTGGAAGAATTATGTTCAACATGTTGACAGGGCGATCAAACTATTAGAGGAGAAACAATTATATAGAAAAACATCCAAATTTTTCTTTGGAGTAAAAGTGGTGGAATATCTGGGTCATATTGTATCTCACGAGGGTGTTAAGGTAGACCCTAACAAAATTAAAGCCATTAAGGAATGGAAAGTCCCCACAACCATAAATCAGTTGTGAGGATTTCTCAAGTTAACAGGGTATTATCGCAAGTTTGTTAAGAATTATGGGAGAATAGCAGCACCTATGACAAAATTATTGAAGAAAGATGCATTTTCATGGACTCCTGAAGCAAATAAGGCCTTTAAACATCTTAAAGAGGAAATGTGCCTAGCACCGGTCTTAGCTATGCCATACTTCACAAAAACCTTTATTTTGTAATGTGATGCCTCAGGAAATGGAATTGGCGTTGTTTTAATGCAAGAAGGAAGACCCGTTGCTTTTGAAATTCATCCAATCAAAGGAAAGTATTTATAGAAAGGTATTTATGATAAGGAAATGTTAGCAATACTACATGCACTAAAGAAATGGTGACCTTACCTAATGGGAAGACACTTCAAGGTAAAAATTGATCATGATAGTCTTAAACACTTTTTGGAACAAAGACTATCTTCATAAGAGTAGCAAAAATGGGTCACAAAGATGTTGGGATATGACTTTGAAATCATATACAAAAAAGGGAAGCTAAATGTTGTTGCAGATGCACTCTCAACAAAGAATGAAGAGGTGGAAGCATTGCTTTGTTTCATTTCTATTATCCAACCAGATTGGATAACTGAAGCAAGGGATGAATGGAAGAAGGATGAAGAAGTGTGGACACTCATTCAAAATTTGCAGCAAGATCCTAGTACATCTGATACATTTAGTTGGAAAAATGATTCCTTATGGTACAAAAATCGCTTATATCTTTGTAAGAATTCCCAACTTAAAAAAAAAAAAAAAAAACTTTTGGAATTACACACTTCTCCTTTAGGAGGACACTCAAGATTTTTAAAAACTTATTAGAGGGTGAAGAAATTTTTTTTTTGGGATGCCCTCAAATCTTATATTCAAAATTTTGTAGCAGAATGTTTGGTTTTCCAAAAAATAAAGTTGAGACAATTAAGACCCCAGGTCTTCTACATCCTTTATCCATTCCAAGTCAACGTTGGGAGGAGATTTCAATGGATTTTATCACAGGTTTACCTAAGTCCAAAGGAAAGAGTGTCATCATGGTGGTAGTTGATATACTTACCAAGTATGCACACTTTTGTGCATTATCTCATCCATTTAAAGCAAGTACAGTTGTTGTTATATTTATGGAAACAATTCAAAAGCTACATGGAAACCCAAAGATTATTGTAAGTGACACAGATCCCATTTTTACTGGAAATTTTTGGACATAATTATTTTCTTGTTTGGGTACTCAACTAGCTCATAGCTCATCTTATCATCCTCAATCCGATGGTCAAATTGAGATAGTGAATAAATTTTCGGAAGGATATCTTCGTTGGTTTGTATATGATAAACAAACACAATGGGTCAAGTGGTTACCTCTTGCTCAATTGTGGTGTAACACTTCCTTCCATACTGTAGCAAAAATGACCCCATTTATGGCATTTTATGGATATCGTCCATTTTCCATCACATCATCTTTAAGAGAAAATTTTAAGGTTCAAGTAGTGGAAGATCACATCGAGCATCAACAAAAAGTTCTCCAACTCTTAAAGGATAACCTAAATTTGGCACAAAATCAAATGAAATAATAGGCAGATCAACATTGCAGCGAGAGAAGTTTTGATGTAGGATACTGGGTATTTTTACGGTTAAAACCATACAAACAAATGTCCCTCAAACAAGCTAAGAAGGATAATAAATTTTCTCCAAAGTAATATGGTACTTACAAGGTGTTGCAAAAGATTGGTACTATGGCATACAAATTGGAGCTTCCTACTTCATCGTGAGTGAATCCAGATTTCCATGTTTCATGCTTAAAGAAGGTTATAGGCGAAAAATTTCCAGTTCAAACAATATTTCCAGAACTTGATGAGGAAGGAAAAATCATATTGGAACCTAAAGCAGTCACGGAAACAAGAACTCGACAACTACGAAACCGATCGATTTCAGATTATCTCATCAAGTGGAAGAACTTATCCATTGAAGATTCTACATGGGGGGATGATAATTTTATACAGAAGAATGCAAAGCTACTCAAGCATTGAGGACAACACTTTTTTGAAGGAGAGGGGCATGTTAGGTCCCTATATTACTAGTGTAGTCCCTTGTTGTTGTTAGTGTGTCCCCTTTATTATTATTTTTGTACCCCTATAACCCCAATATCATTATTATTGTTCCCTTACATTATTATTGTCAGTTCAGCTAGGATTATATTATGACCCCATGGACTCCTATATATAGAAGGAGGTTTTGTCATTTGTATCATCCAAGAATTATTCATTTATGTAATGTAAAGGAGGTTGCCCCCTCAAAGTGGCTTATTTCTAAGGCGTTGATCTCTCTTCTCTTCTATTTTTGGAGTTGGTTTCATAACAAGACAACATTTCTAAAAATGAACTATATGTCATTAACAAGCTAAGGAATAATGATAACATCATTTTTTTAAGAGTAGACAACGGGGACGCCATTGTGATTCTTGATAGGGACAACTACATTGAAAAAATGAAAGAACATTTTAATTTTGGATGTTACAAAAAGCTGGATAAAAACCTGATTTCAAAAATCCTTAAATAAATTAAGAAGGTGATTCAAGGTTCTAATCATGATGATAGACTAAAAAAGAAGCTCTTCCCACCTGCTGAAATAACTCCTAGGATCTACAGTCTCCCAAAGATTCATAAAAAGGATGTTCCCCTTCGACCTATCATTAACACAATTGGCTCCCCCACCTATAATTTAGCCAAATATGTTGCCAGTAAATTAAGCCCCTTGGTTAGCCATGCTAACTCCTTCATTAAAGATTCATATTATTTTTTCAAACTCATCAAGGATGAAAAATTAGACAAAAGTGATATAATCTCCAGCTTTGATGTTGTTTCAATATTCACCAAGAATCCATTAGATGACGTTATCAAATTTATTTTTGAAGTGACTAGCCCTGACACTACTAAGCTTGCAAAATTATGTCTCTGCTCTAAATTCTTTAGCTTTCGGGGAGAATTCTATGAACAAACAACAGGGGTTGCAATGGCTTCCTCCCTTTCCCCTATTGTAGCTAATCTATACATGGAGAAGTTTGAACAACATGTTATTAACTCCTACCCAATTAAACACAAAAGATGGAAAATTTTTGTTGATGATACAAAAGTTAATTGGAAACATGGCGAAGATGAGCTTATGGAATTCCTTGATCATCTTAATAAAATTTTTGAATACATTAAATTCACCATGGAGCTAGAGTATGATGATTGTATTCCTTTCCTTGATGTATTCATGACCATAAACACTTATGGAAGCCTTGAGCATTCTGTTTTTAGGAAAAAGACTCATACTGAGAACTATCTTCATGCAAACTACCATCATTACCTAGCTCATAAGTTTAGCATTCTAAACACCTGTGTATTAAGGTTTGTCAGGATAGAACATAAGGATCACTTGGAGTAATAACTATGTTATATCCAAAGAGTTTTCAAAGGAATTGGTTACAAGGAAAAAGGCATCTCTAAGGTTGTTAAGAAATCTATAGAAAAAATGAACAGCTCCCCAATAACTAATAGTTCTCAACCTTCCATTAAAATATCTCACCTTCCTTATATCCAAAGTGTCACCGACAATATTGCCAAGCTTCTTAGAAGAAGAAAAATCTACACAGTGTTCAAGCCATTTGTAACAATTAGACATAAAATGAAATCGGTAAAGGATAGCATTGCTGAAAAGAAGTTACAAGGTGTCTACAAGATCAATTGTTCCTATGGATAATGTTATATAGACAAAACTAGAAGATATTTCAAAACAAGAATTAAAGAGCATTGTGTTGACATCATAAATTGGAGATCTCGCACATCCGCCCTTGCACAGCATGCTTTGCACACTAAGCATCACATATGCATGGAGGATGCCACTATTGTCTCCAAGGAAGATCACTATTTTAGGAGACGACTCAAAGAAGCTTTAGAGATTCTAAAGCATCTTAATAACCTTAATTGATATGGAGGTCTAGATGTTAGCAAACATTGGCTTTTGGTTCTATCCCAACTTTAAAATGGTTTGTCTCTTCCTCTTACTTTACTTTTTCTATTTGAATGATAAATTATTTTTCGTATAATCAATTAGTTGATTAATAATTAATTAATTAATTAATTATTAATTTACCTTTTTGGTTTTGTATTATTTTTCATCATAATTTCTTTTTTCTTTTTTAGTTTTCCTAATTGTTTTCTTCAACTATTAATATAAATTAATTAATTAATGTATTATTAATTATTTAATTAGTTTTGATTAACTTATTTGTTTATTAATAGTATTAACCCTTAAAAAATAAATTCGTTTGCATCATTGGTTCCTTATGTCTCAATTTAATTAATTAATTAGCATTGATTAAATTATTAATAATTTCATATTTTATTTTTATTTATGTTTTTTATTTTTTTGTCATCCTTTTTCTTTCTCTTTTTCCTAGTTACTATTTATTTATTCCGTCTGCCCATCTTTTCCCTTGTCAAGATTTCTCTTGATGATGGGTCTTGTTTTGGATTTGAAACATCGAGAAAAAAATGAACACTATGGACAAATATCCATATACCTATCTTGAAATTCTATTTACCACAGAAATTTACAAACAAGAATATAAAATATACATGCTAGTGTGGTAATTGATAGTTTTTGTTTGTTTGGTTAAGCCTTATTAGTTTCTAATATAGTATTGGATTGATGTTCAAAGACATGGTTAATTTGTGGAGAAGTTGGTGCCTATGGCATCCACACCTTTAAGAAATTTTTCTATTGTTGCTAAAGAGGTAAATCAAATGTATGAAAAAAAAATCATTACAAGTTATTTAGTCTTTTTTATTGTATCTCATTGTCGAAATAACTGGCTTTCTTATTGCCTTCCACATTCCCCACTCCTATCAACGTTCCTTTGCACCTCTTGATGCAATTGCTATTTTATTTATTGTGTGGCATGTATTTGGATGCCAATTGTCTTGGTGATAAGGAGGATGATGTGATAAATACCACATTTATTGTTCGAGTGGGATTGTTGAAGTTTGGATTATTTCAAAGGTTGTCACGGTGTTATATTTCCAGGTTGGTCGGCTATAATTTATATATGTACTTTTCGGCATTTCTGTCATTGCATGGATTTGTGTGCATTAGTCGACATTCTTAATATATGCTGCCATCATATTGGCCTCACTTTAAAGCCTATAGATCTATCAGCTACGTAACACATCCACGGGTCAAGCATATCAGGGTTCTTAATTAAAGCGCCCATGGGTCAAGCATATCAGGGTTCTTAATTAAATTGCAGAGAGAGGCTTTGTCAAAATAAAGAAATTATAGTGATGATATTTAATTAGAAATGTTATAGCTAACATTTGTACTTAGAGGTGAAAAGGAACATTGAAGGAACATTGATAAGAGTGGAATGTGGAAACAAATAAAAAAATGAAATATATGGACAATGTATACATTCAATATTCAAGTTTCTATATATCTTCTAAACAATGTAGCAAGAGGTTAAATTTAAGAAGAATGTTACACGAAGGTAAAGGTTCTAGAACAATGAAAATCCTTGTAGGAAGAAGGTACATAGTAGAGGAGTTCACTTTCTTTGGGGTTTTTTAAAATAGCATGAAATGAATTCTAAACACGAAAACTATGAGGTATCTATTATCTTCCTTGAGCAATATTGAGCTAGCCACTATGTCTCAAGAGCTAGCTCAAATCCTTTGTGTGACATAAGAGATGTACCATGTACATTATGTCCTATTATTTGGTTATTTTTAAAAGGGGGAACAACTTGATAAGCAACACAATCAAAGTTGTTTCAAGCCATAAAAAAAAATATGTTATATATATATATATATATATATATATATACAAAAAATAAAAATAAAAATGCACAGATATTGATAAAACTATCAACTTAGTTGGTATAAATATAATAATCCATCTTTGATTTTCAAAAATAATATAACAAACATTAACATAGAACTTTAATAGAATTGTGAAAAATTGCTAAATATTTTTCCAATTTTAAAGGCACGTGATAGGTTTATTATTAGAATCATAACAATATAAAAGAGCATCAAGTTATAAGAGTTGTTACATTTTTAATAAAATAGTTGTTTAAAATCAAGTTTAATTATCTATTAAGTGTGTTTGCCACTCTGAAGCACTAATTCCATTTTCTTTAACTTTTACAATGTTAAAGAGATATAACTCATTAATTTTAAAAACACCATACATTGATTCACTATTACATATATTAATGTGAATAGCATTACAATTTAAGATGATTTGGCTGTGAAATTATTTGATATTGTATTGATATTAATAGTGGTACATTCCACAAAAAGAAGGAATATAATTTTAAATAATACTATAATACAAAATGATAAAGTTGCATTAATGTTGACAACAATGCAAATCAAAACAATACTTTCCATTAATATTGATGAAAATATAATGTTAAATGTTTTAATGCCTTGATTTTAATAATGAAATGATGAAAAATGTTTAGATACAAAATTTTCACAACCATATGGTGTAAAAATAATTCAATTCACTAATTTTAATGTTAATGCAATTCAAAACAATCAAGTGCATTAACTTCCTTACATGTTCATTAATTTTATTAATAATATGATGCAAAATTAATTTCACATTTATTTTAAAAAAAGTTATGTAATAGGTTAAAAAGTAAATCATATTTACATATTGAAATAAATTTCAAAATACACATGAAAATGCTGTAAAATTTAAATAAATATACAGAAAAAAAATGAAATAGATGTCACTACAATACAAATAATAATAAATAAAATGTATAAAAATGTTTTATATGCTAAAAATAAATATCATTAAAATGAATATATATTATTGAAAACAATGATTTAATAAACTATTATGATTTTATGAAATTATAATATGGAGATATATTATTAATTAATTTAACTTTACATTAATTTTGGAGATTTAAAAAGAAATAAAATATGTGAATTTTCCTATAAATTTTCTTGATATATAAATAGTTGATGGTATATTTTTTTGTTTACACACTGGGTAAGTCTATCATAATTTAGTTGTCAAACTAATAGTGAAGACAATCATCATTTGCTCAACATAACCATCACTTGTTGATATCAACATTATCCAAAGAAAATCATACCACCTAGAATTACCTTGTTTATGGTCCATAAAGAATTAGGCTTTCAATCCACATCCATTATATATATATATATAGAGAGAGAGAGAGAGAGAATTTACGAATTCCTATTAATCATAAAAATATATAAATAAAATAAAATAATCTTGAAACATAATATTATTATAATAATAATATTCGTATTAATCATAAAATATATATATATAAAAAAAAAATTCTTGAAACATAATATTAATATAATAATAATATGATATTTTTTATATGAATGATTTTTAGATAGTGACTAATCTTACTTGAGTAGATTCTATTTGCCATGTCTTTCTCTCTCTATACATCATGCAATTGTTCAAGTGCACCAAATGAATACATAGCATCCACAAATTTGATAATATTTTTGTTTTCAGAGAAATCAAATATAATGAAAATGCATTTATAAATTATTTACAACTAATCACATATGTGGAATACTTATTAAAATATTGAAGTGCAAATGCAGTTAGTTAATGAAGGATATATGTGTTGGGTGGTAGAGTAGGAGAAGATATAAATTTGTAGTGATTTGAGTGGTGGACTAGGTGCAGATATATCCTTGTAGTGATTAAAGATCATTTTGCATTATATATTTTGATGTGATAAAGCCTTCTAAACTACCCTAGCTCCTCATCGACCCAATTCTAGACTTTACCTTTGATAATTACCTTCTCTTTAGCTTTCCAAGCATATTGTGATGTCTCAGTTTCCATTTGATTTTCCTTTTTTGTCCTAAAAGTTTTATTTGATGTGAGCAAGGTGAGAAGTCAAGACTAGAGTTCTTTAGAGCTTGTTCACCAAAAAATGTTGGTGTCAAAATGAGATAAGTGAGAAATATGTTATTAAAAAACTTGAATGTTTAACATGGGATGTGATGCTATGTTTATGGTCTTGTCTGTTATATAACTTTAATATTATTACTAATTGTTAGTTCTAAGAGTAATAAGAAAAACTTTATGGTGTATAATAACTATCATTTAATGGTGATAGGATATCTAACGGATCTTGATTTAATACTTCAGAAGTCATCACGTTATGATTCCGAAAGCATTAAATCAAAATTTATGTCATCACGTTATGATTCAGAGAGCATTAAATCAAAATTTATGGCATCACAGAAGCCTAAACTCAAATGTAATGTTATGCTACAACTAATATAAAATGCTATTGTTACATGTAACATCATCGTGTTTCATCATCATTTCATGCAATTTAATTAATTGTTTTAGTTTTTAGTGCTGCAAAAAGGATGTGGCCAATGTCCTTCATATTCATCCAGCTTTAATATTAGCATTGTAGTACAATATCCCAAACACTGAAAAAACTGGGCTTGTGTCTTTCTGCTTCATCATCTTTTCGTGTAATTTCATTATTCGTTTGAAAGCTGCAAAAGGCATGGGCAAATATCCTCGATAGTCCAAGATCCCACCACACGGAAGGCAGTGGTATGTCTTGTGTCTTAGCTTTCCTACTTTCTGTGGATTCGGAGAGGAAATTGTATATCGGAACTCTCTCTTTCCATTATACGGTTAATTTTGTCTTAACATTCATTGGAATAAAGTTGAGCAGTGCATCAATGAAGAGCAGAATGTTTGATATTATTGTTTAGCGGAGGCAGATATAGAATAGTTGATCTTCTGTATTCATGTCTACTATAAGATCAGTCACCAGTGGTTTATATCATTGTCTTTAAAGCTTAGAGATTCATCCATTCAAATGGATGCTTTTCAACACTCATCTTATAGAGGAATGTGATGTATTTGACTTTCTTGCTTGTAGAGGTTTTCATTCATAAAATCTCAGGATACAATTTGAAGGATTTTATTAAATTTTAGAAATGGATCTCACGTTTTCTCTATTTATATACCATGTCTTTTGGTTGAGCTTATTGTTGACATTTCAATTTGGACAAGTGGTATATGCAACTTAATTCGTGTGTCATTTCTCAAAATAGCTAGTTTGACTTGGGGTTAATATAATGGGGATGATCACACAGTGATTAGGTGTAACTTATTGTACCTGCTGCTGGCAGGATACTACACATCAAATTTTTTCTGATTGTGACATTAATTTAGGTTGATTAGACAGATGTTTTCAATTTTTTTTTATTTTTGCCATGGTTCACTATGAGATTTATTATTGTTGATTTATTTTAATTATTTTAATTTGAATTATCTATTATCTAATTGGCCAAAAAGTTTCACTTCTTATTGCAAAATGCCTAGATTTTATCGCCATTATTTGTATTGCCATTACAAAAACATTTATATCTATTCTGCAGGTGTTGTACTTTATCTGGAGTCACATTAAGAAAAATAACGAGACAGATGCATTCCCCGTACGAGCCGCCTATTGTGGTCTGTCAGATAGCACGCATATCTGTGCGTATGCTCATATATCATAGTTGGTGCGCGATATATAAAGGTAGGGTATAATGCATTGTGGGCTCGGCGAGTGGTGTTGGTTTTTAAACCATAGGCAAATGCATAGATTATAACAATAAATAAAATGGACAGAAGAATTTATTAACCTTGTGGGACTGTCACGAATCGCATCGGAGAAAATCATAACAACAGAACATGTTAATAAAAGTCCCAATGGCGATTGTGGAGCGGATGTGTTTATGGACTGTGATTTATATGTGCTTGAAGTTCATGCTTAAAAGGAATTAATCGCATCGGAAAGTTTGTGAATGCATCAATTGCATCAGAGGAAGGGCATTGCATTGGAACATTGGCAAATGCATTAATGGCAATCAGAAGCATTGAGTTGCGATTAATCGCATTGGCAAATATAAAAGAAAGGTTTATAAAGTTGTGGCGCTCGAAGTTTTCAAAGGTTATCATTGTGGTTAGAATATGAGAGCATAGTATATGCGTAATCTGCATTGTTTTAAAGTTGATATTAAAGTTATATTTTTTTAAATTAATTTAGTAAAGAATAAAATAATAAATCTATATCAAATGAAACTTTTGCAACTGTGGACCCCGCTGAACGTGAAAAAGCTTAAACCAAATATGGAAGATAAATTTGCGTTATAAAACTTATCAGGTCCGAGACTTGCCATTGCAGTCCGCTGAAGACATAAGAACTTGCGATTTGCGATTGCGATTGGGCGAATCGCATTGCATGATTCAACAGTAGCAAAAAAAAAACATATCAAGTTTTAGAAACTTTTCGATCCGATGAGTTAAAAGACCTTTTAACATATTTTGAACATATTAGAAAAATTTTATACTTAGAAATATGTTAAAATGAATTTTATTTATTCATGGCATCGCAAAAGATCAAAAGTGAATTTTAACATTTATTGCAAGGATTTGCCGATCTCCGATTGTATGACAAATGTTGAAAATGCCGGGAGATTAAATGGTAATTAAAGTTTTTTTAGTTGTCCTCATTATTGTGTTTTATTTCGGCTGAAAGAATTCATTTGAATTGCAGAACAAAGGTTCAAATCCTTTCATTCGCAGAACCAAAGAGATATTACCCGACTCTAGAATGTCAAAGAGAAGCAGAAAGTCTAAAGCTGCTTTTTTTGCAAATTCTCCTGTGCTAAACATGCCGCCCAAGGAAAAATTGGCAAAGCTCAAGCTAGTCACAGACACCTCCTGTCAAGGACTGGGGAAGATGACATGGGAGAATGTATACAATTTTCTTGAAAAAGAGAAACCTAGGGTTGTTGTGCCCAAAGACACTATTCATGATGAAGAAGATTCAGACTCTGAGTCTGAATCTCAACTTAGTGCATTGGAAAATTCATTTTTACACCGAGTTGATGCCCGGGTGAATATTTTTCCCTACTATGATGTTATCAGATGGGTCATTGACAATGTGACGATTCAAAACAAGACTTTTGTTTCTGCTTCTAGATCAGTGTTCGGGTCATTCAGGGCAGAAGATATTAAATCAATGTACCATCTTCCCAATCCACAAAAGATTTATAACAAAGAATTCCTTAAGGAATATGCTGAATAACATCAAAACCAGGCAGAGCCAATCAAAGAATGGAGGAATAATCCTGAGAAACATAAGCAAGAGGCATCAGGTATGTACTCTGTGGAGTCTCTTGCACCTCCATATTTTTATGCCGTAGCAATGATCTGTAGGTTGTTGGGAAACGAAAACTCTGCTAGGTTTTCTATTCAAATGGTCTCGTTAATTCATTTTGTTGTTAATTCTGAAATTATGGATTGGGCTGTTATTTTGTCGGATAAGATAGCTTATCGAATTCTAGAGTATAGAAAAGATAAGAATTTAGGGAATTCTTCCCCTTTCCATTTTTGTGGTTATATTTTGGACGCCCTCTATTTCAATTCTGAGTTCCCCATGTTAGGTTGGAAATGGACTCCAAAAGAACCTATTCCTACTCATGTGTATCATAATTCTTATGGAATGAACATTTCAAACTTCATGTTTACAGAGTCTGCCATGGTTTTCTAATACCAATCTACCAAACCATTTTTGGTCATTTCCCTCCTAGACTATCCAATAAAACCAAGACTGATTTGTCTTCTATCAGAGATTGGTTCGGAGAAGAAAAATTCACTTATATCAAAATTTTTGGGAGTATTGTTCAGCGACATATCCTTCCCCTATATGTTCCAGATAAGCTGTTAGCTCAGGAAATTTCCTATCAACTGACGGTTGAAGGAATGTCTAGAATTTTGAAAAGCAATAAAAAGCTTATGTGGCCTAGCTTCCCTTTTAAGTGTGGTGACTATACTCTTAATAGTTTTTCTCACACTGAAAAAGAAGTTGGTAAGATTTCTAATCTTAAGTTTTCAACAATTCCTGGAAGACAATACGACCCAAGGAAAGTGGCACATGATTTTACTACGTCTGTTTCGATTGCCCGATTCGAGCATGAACCAGAGATTTTTGATGATTTATTTGTTTCCATGGATGATATATCCCAAGTCTTTGATTCAGTCAAGTCCAAATTACACGCTGAGGACTTGAAAAAAAAAATGTTGTATAGAAGCCAAAGTTTACTTAATTTTCCTCTTGATCAGTTCAGAGCTCCCATACAGGAGAAAGCATCACAACAAGCAGGAAGTAGTTCTGGTAAAGAAGTAGAAGGAGCTGATCCTGTTTTAGGGGAAAATGATGAAAATAGTAAAGCTAACAGTGCCAAAACAGAAACAGCTTCTCAAAAAGATACACAGAAGCCTTTAGTGCAAACAGAAAAAGGGAAGACTAGCACTGATGTCTAGGTACATATTGAAAAGGGAAGTACAAAAAGTAAAAACATTGAACATGCATCCAATAATGATGCAGGTTCTCAACTGAGAGGACAAGTAGATACTGAATTGGTTGTTTCTTCTCATTTGCTAAATCAATATCAACAATTTGCACAACAGATAGGATTGCAAAACAATACTGAAGTTGACAATCCCAAAGATCAGGATGTGGAAATCATTCCTGAAAACCGGACTGGAGAAATTATGCTAAAGATAGAAGAAATCCCTCCTTTACATATATTATACAGTCCCAAACATAGGGCTGTGGTAAGAAAACAAAGGAAAAGGAGGAGAACAGATCAAGATGCTCTTTTGGCATCATAGGGGGAATTGCTAAATGTTGTTTATAAAAATGCTGAGGTGGATCCATATGAGAATCTCACCAAATTGTCTCAGTATGCTGGTGCTTATAGTGCTGCCACTATAGATAAAGCTTCCGAAGTTTCACAGCTAGTAAAACAAAAGGATATGAAAATTTCTATGTTTGAAGAAGAGGTTGCAGGTGATCAACAAAAGATAGTTCAGTTGGAACAGCGGGTACATGATGCAGAACTCAAAGCTAAAGAACTAGAAGAGCAACTCAGCCTTGAAAAGAAAAATATTGATGAACAAGCCTTGAGCAAACAATAGCAGTTGGCTCCAGAAGTAGAAAAGCTACAAAATCTTTTACAAAATGAGATAAATTCAAAGGTTAAACAGGAAAAAATGTTCTAGTCAGAAATGGACAAGTTTAAGGAGTATCCCAAGTTGGATCAATTCATTACTGAGGCTCTTGAAATGAACAAACTGTTATCTCAATAGTTAAATGAATTTTGTTTAAAGTTGACACAAATTGAGCCTTTGTACGAAATTACATCGTCTTTGATAGATAAATCAGTCACTCTTAGGCAAGAAATTGAAGATGTTGATGATAAAATTTCTGAGTTTCTTTCATGGCAAGATATAGAGCAAGGAAAAAAATCTAACCTTGCTATAATTGAGGAGAGACACAAGGAAATTCTATTTATGGAATGGGAATAGCAGTTAATGAAATTAGAAAGAGCTACATCAAGGGTTAAAAGTTTAATGAATACTACAACACATTTGATTAATGACAGTCTGTACGCTACGAATTTGATCTCATATTGTATTCCAGGTGAGTTACCTAAAGTAAAAGAAGCTGATTCTAGGTGGAAGCAAGAGATAATTGATAAAAATAAAAAAATTAGCAAACTTCAAGGAATCTCATGGGATAATATGTGGTCTTATCTGATCAAGCCACACAGTGAACAGATGGCCATCAAATTCCTTTCGCATGCTATTCAATGTATCATTCTTGAATTCTCTAATGCTACATACGCTAGACAGTTACATTCAAAAATGAGTCGGCCAACAGAAGTCAAAGATATGCTCAATCTCTGCCACCTTCGTTCATCCATCTCAATCAATGATTGATGAGCTAGTCTACTACAAGTTCGTATTTTAGTTTAAGATATTTTATTTTGGATATATTATAGGAATATTTTTAGTTATTTTTTGTTATTGAGTACCTATTTAAACCCCTTTCATGCATTTAGAAAGGGGTCCTTAATTTGTAATATCTTTTGACTTGGAGATTATGTTTTTGTACTAGATTTACTTCTATATTCTTTTATAAAGGGTCACATCTAGTGATTCTGTGTGGAATTATTTTTTAAGAGTTGGATTTTTGTAGCTCGGAGTTGATTTTGTGTTGTAATTGCTGGATTCTATCTATTCACTGTCAAATTATTTTGTCATATGATATTCTCTTTTAAATTTGCTAATTTTTTAGGCTTCAAGATTTTTTGGACTAGAAGGAGGGCCAAAGCAATGAATGGCAAATAAATCTAAATCTGAAAGCCATTCTAAGAGCACATGAATTATATAACTGCACATAACATCTTCAGAGTTGTCAGGAATTTGTTTCAGAAGAGTAGTTGGTTTAAGTATAAATGTTTGTTTGTCTATTGGTGCTGTGTTTATAAAGTTGCACTCTGTTGAACTATGATTCGATGGTAGTGATACAACTATGTGGACTGCTTGTTGAGCTAAAATTTGTTGAAGGTTAAGCAAAGCATTGCCTAGAGATCGTCTCATTTGAATAGCATCAATTTTTATTTTTTCATGTTATTTTCGTATCCTTTTGAATGTATTTGTCATGGATCTGTCAACTTTGGTCATATATGAAGTGCAATATGAAACTGCAGTATATGCACTTAAAACATATTGAGCATTTGTATTTGCATTCCATAGGTGTGGCATATTGTATGCAAAGCTATTATTCCATATTTCTAATAGTTTTCGTTGCAAGAATACCATTGGTTGTGTTAATGTACTTTGTATTAATTCGATGTAAGCAGTCTCTGTTAACTGGAATTCATGTAAAAAATCTTCATGGCTAGTTAATTTTTCATAGTGTTTTTTCTCTAAGGTACTTTGCAAGAACAAAACTTTTTCATTTATTGAATCATGTACCAAAGTAATTGGTTCAAGAATGCTTGTTCTTTTCATTGGTGGCATTGGAAATTTGTATCTATACTGTGATGCTTTTATTTTTTTTATAGCTTTTGGTATGATGATGTTCATGTATCTTTGCGAGTTCTGGATCAAGGTGATTTGTGGTACAAGTTATATAGTTATCCAAGAAGTTTTCAATTTCTAAGTTAGTATTAATTCCATATACTAGAGCATTTTCTGTGCTATGTTGATAGATCAATTGCTTCAATGCATTTGTCTTATGACTATAGTAACGTGTACATGCTACTGGGTCCTTTCTGACAAGATAATCAATGTTGCATTTCTCAATTGTTTCAATGTATTTCTCTTTATTTCTATTGCTATGTAATTTAATAAGAATTTGTACTAGTGGTGTCCAAAGATGCTTTGCAGTTGTAAATGTAACAAAGAAAGTTGGAGGGTCTAATTGTCGTATCATTGCAAATATATGTTTCTACATTTTTTGATGGTAGTCATTACAAATTCTTATGTGTTTGAAATCTATGTATCCAATGTGACTTTTTAGTAACTTTTCTAAGTTGGGCTTGTACTTAACATCTTTTGCCAACAACTTTGTTGCTTGTAATTTTCTTTTTCTTATTCATACTAAGATGCATGGCATGACCTTTTCAATGAGTATTTGCATTGTCTTGAAGAACAAATTTGTGATGTGATAGGAAAAGTGACCACTGCAATGCATTAGTTCCCACTTTACTATTTCTTGGTAACGAAATCTTTGTAGTATATCATCGTCACGTGGATCTGCAAAGAATAGTGATATCACTATTAGTATCTATGCGATGTTTTCTTGCTAGATGGTAGTTTTCAATATCTATGACTTCAACCATTTTTTTCCATGTATTTATTCTTCAGATTCGTATGGTGATTTGTTTACTAAGTACTATGTATCTTAGATTTTTTTTTCCTCAAAGATGAGAAGAGCTTCTATAATATTTTTTGGTTTATTGAATATATCTCTATGACAATTTTTACTAGTACAAAATACTAATTTTACTATTATATTGTATCTTTGATTTCAAAACAGTAAAATAAGAGGGGCAAAGTTGCAAGTAACTAGTTCCTATTTTGCATCCCCATTTTTAAATTTTTAGAATAAATTCCATTTAAAAATAAGTCCCCTTTTTATATCTTTTACATGAATAAAAAGATGCATATCATATTTTATTCACAAAGTTTACAAGTTTTAAAAACTTACCCATTTGATGAGTTAAAAGACCTCTTAACATATTTCGAACATATTAGAAAAATTTTATACTTAGAAATATGTTAAAATGAATAGTAAATCACAATCGGAAATTTGGAAAAGTTATTTTAAAGAGTTGTTATTACTTTGAGAAGTTTCGATGCGATGGCGTTCAATCGCAATCGCAATTCGGAATAATATTAAGTCTTGCACTTTTTCTATTTACAACAATGAGATGCGATTTATCGCAATCACATCTCGGAAAAAAGATTAAACATTGCATTCATCTCATTGGAAAATTTTGATGCAATTGCGCTCAATTGCAATTTCTTTTTTTGTATTAATTCGATGTATGCAGTTTATATTTAGAAATATGTTAAAATGAATAGTAAATCGCAATCGGAAATTCGGAAAGGTTCTTTTAAAGACTTGTTATTGCTTTGAGAATTTCCGATGCGATCGCGTTCAATCGCAATCGCATAAAATTCCAAGATAGATTGTAACAGTCCACTTCATTTTAAATCTTTGATGGGATCGGAATTTGGAAAAAACGTTTTCACTAAAACAAATTGCAATGCGATCAACATTTATTACAAGGATTCGCTGATCTTCGATTACTATGTGGCTTCTCCAGAGCTTTATCGCACACATTATAAAAATACCATTCACTACCTTGTGAGCATGCAATATATAACTACGCTTTTGTAACATCATCATTTTGCTATAAATAGTTGAAATTCTATGATATAATATTACACAACATCAGTGTATACAAGCAATAACAGAGAATGCAATTATAGAAATTTAAAATTTAAATTAAGTTATGTTCTAAATCAACTTTATTATTTTTGTATTATTATTTATTTTAATTATAAAAAATTTAAAAAATTATTTAAAAAAATTAATTATAAAAAATTATTAGGATTGAAATTTGTTGAAATGTTAAATAAATCTAATACAAATAATAATACTTAAAATTGTATTTTTAAAAAATAATTTTAGTAATTGGGATTATGTTAAATAGTTATAGTGAATAATTCTTATTTTTCTAATTCAGATTCAAACTTTCACCAATTACATGATAAACATTAATGTGTTGATAGTTCTTACTTAAATTAGTTATATTTGAACTAATCTATACCATTTTCGTATATATGTAGATTAACTTTGCAGTTTGACATTTTTCGAACTCCACACCTCTCAGATATTTCAGCCATGAGTATTAATTGTATTATGGCTAATTATATCAATTTAATGGTTTTGATATTTCTCGGGATCTTATCTCATTAAGTGTTTCGTGCCAATTTTTATGGCCTTATTAATTATGCTCAACTTGCTATTTTAACTAATTCGCTTTTCATTTCGTGTGCATAGAAATGCGTCTGAGTAGAGGCAGTTCACACTATTAGTGTTGTATGGAAGCTTGTCCATTGAAGGTTATAAACCTTTCCAATTAATATGACATTAACAACGTTCAAGTCTTGCCACATTAACTTTACTTTTCAAATATGCTTTATTCTAAATATAGTATAGTTGAAACCATAGGTAATAAAGATAAGATTATAAGCCCATGGATAATTATATAAAGACTTTTATCGTAAGTCGAGACGAGTAAATTAAGTTATATTTGTACTATATATTGTACACTGACGAAAGAAGCTGATCCCTGAGGTACTTGACATCAGTGTTGAAATGTTGAAATTCTCTAGACTGACCCGCAGTCATATATAGCATTACTAAGTACACATTAGCCACATGCTAATAAGAACATCATAAATAAAATTGTGATGCATGGAGCTTTTATTACTTGTATGATTAGAAGTTGCAAATAGAACATATAGATAACACTTTAAAATTGGAATCTATCACGTTTAAAATGCTCAACCATAGATTAACTAATTATAAGTATATTATAGTTTAAAAAAATAAGTTTTTATTTACGTTAATTATAATTTAATACTTAATATATATATATATATATATATATATATATATATTAGATATTTATTTTGTTCAATTTGCTACTTCTCTTTAAATTATTTGTGCTAATAGTTTGTTTATTTATTATTTTATATTATTATGTTTATTTATTATTTTATACTATTAAATATTGAATTGCAATTGCAAAATACTCTTAATTTATATAATTTTTATTAATGTAAATTTAGTGAATTATGATAAATAAATATAATAAATTATATTTTAAAGTAAGTTTCCACTTAAATTATTATTATCAATTATTATTTTGTATAATATTTAGATATGAAGAAGTTCTTATAAATTTAATTTGCATAATATTTATACATCTTCTATACTATCTATATATATATATATTAAATATTCAATTTTATTTTTAGTACTTGCTACTTAGTTTAATTTAATTACTAATTTATTTCGTATTCTTATTATGTAATTGGTATTGGTTAAATGTAATTAATATTTAACTTGTTTCAGACCATTGTTAAAAGACAAATTAAGCTTAAAAAAGAAATTAGGCTGGGGATGTTGTTTAGCCTTCATTAAATTATGAATAGTAATTAATATATTTTTTCCTTTCTTATGAAATTTGATTAAAAACGCTTTTAAGAACTATTGGGTCCAGATCATTAAATAATTTATTAAAAAACATAAATTACAGATTTATCTTTGTCTGATTCGAGGATTACATTAAAGTAAATCCACATCAAACCTACATGCTCCTACATGAAAAGATTTGGTTGACTGATTCCATGCATGCCAATAAGCATCAGACCTGATACAACTTATTCATTAGCAATATATTCCTACAGAGAATTAAATGGGGTAGAATAAATATTTGAATTTATTTAAATATTTTAATATGTAATGTCATCCACATAGTTTTGACTTGCTGCTCCAAATCATTGAATTTTGGTATGTGGAGTTGTTTAATTTTTATTATTAAATTATAAATTAGTTATTAATATATTTTCTAGTGGGTTGAAAATACTTTTAAGAACCATTGTATCCACATCATTAAATAATTTATTAAAGAACACAAATTACATATTTATCTCTTCTCGCTTCAAGGATTACATTAAACTAAATCCATGTCAAATCTACATTTATCATCGGTCATTTCTTGATTGTACAAATGCTCACAGCTATCCACCTATACTGCTACCAAAACCATCATGAAAAAATAAAACTCAAATTTCAATGTTATTAACTATACATAGAATCATTATTAACAATAAGGTTTTCCGCATCGAATATGTAATTTATCATATCCATTATGCAAGTGCAGATCTGAGTCGGAGGATCTAATCGATGTCATAGACATCCCATGTAGATCTCTTGATATCAACAACCATTAATTCAAAATTAAATAGCATAAAATTATGGCAGTTGTACCAATTTCTACTTTGAAGTTGTTACTTTTCTTGAAGCTTTCTAAATCTTATTTCCGCTCTTTAGATTTTCTGTTCTTGATCGTCGAAATCTTTGTATTTTACTCAACACATTTGCAACTAGATTTATCGTGCGACTGGACGCTGTACAAGTAAGCTTTGGCAAGTCAGGTTGGAACTATGTGCCTCTGGTTGCAAGGTTTTCTAAGCATAGTTTCTCTTACTCTTTCACGTAATTCCATATGTTAAATTCACTTTCTTGCTTTGATTCTGAGTGCAAAGTGGATGATATTCTACCTGCAATTTACATATTATGCACTGTGTTTTTAAATGATAGCAGATGGAAGATTGATAATTACAATTCCATTCCAATTTGATAAAGTTGATACGTCTTACAAATCTCGTTTCTTTTTGAAAAATTTACAAATTTCCTAAAAGTACTTATCAATATTATGTCCTACAGAGAAAACATAGAAAACATAATTTTGTTACGTCTCTAGTATGAGAATACCATTTGTATCAGCCTCGGAGGATTCAAAGTCATTTTCCTTGGAACGACTTTGTTTACTAAAGCTGTCGTTCATTAAAAAATGTAGATTATTATCATCGTCATTTTCTGAATCAAATTCCACTTCATTTGTAGCTTCGGCCCATGAAAAAGGATTTGATTTGAGACTATGTAACTTCGACATCTTCTCATCTTTGATATTGGCCGAGTTTTCCTCCTTCGAAGAAGCTTATCCATTTGCAATATTAAAAACTTTGTTTACTAAAGTTTCTGTTCATTAAAAAATGTAGATTATTATCATCATCATTTTCTGAATCAAATTTCACTTCATTTGTAGCTTCGGTGTTAGCAGCTCAAAAACTATGTTCTTGTTCATAGAAAAACATATTAGCAGGACTATTATCATTTCTATCTAGAAGCACTTCGACCTTGAATTTATGGTGCAAAATTCAAAGATCTCCAATACAGACTTGCTAGACGTTAAATAACATCCAAAGGCATGCAAAGTTGAAACAAATATTAAATATGATGAGAACAGGAGAGAGAAAAGAAATACTTCTATTCCTTAAAAAAAAAAACTGCTATTACAATGTCTTTCTCTTCCAGAGGGTTTTACAAAATAGTGACTGCTGCAAGACACCGATGATTGTTCATCATTTTAGAAAGCAATTGGAACACAAAAAACTGGAGATAAAAAATGGAACATTGAAAATAGAATTAGCTAATAGAACAGATGCAAAGCCAAGGGTAGTTAAGACAGTCCCAAAAACAAAACTCTATTAAATAAATTAAAGTTCAAGCTATTTTGTGGCCATTGGCATCGCCCAAAAAATTATTGCATGTTGTGCATATTAAGGAGGCAAGAAAATACAAGCACCTCAATTGAAATTTAGTCAGAATTAATCTTTAAAAAATTGTTTCCAGAATACAAGACACCTAACAAGAGTCATTAGTTTAATTGATTAACTAAAAGCAATACTAGGAGCAGTGAGAACATATGCAAAGGCAAGGGTAGTTTATAGGTTATGTAGTTATAGCTTAGTCAGAATAGTGCTTGTTACACTATAGTCTAGAGATTTATATCAAATTAGAGTAGCTACCCAAATAGTCATATTAGTCTTATTGTTATGGACCAATGGTGGTGGTAGTCTTAGTCCCATGCCCTAAGTTATTATTATAGGATCTTAGAGATTTCATATAGTATAAATCAAGATTTTTCTATGTCATATATTATTCACATTATCCTGCACAAGTTACTATGTCTCAACTTCTGGTATTTCTCTTATTCTTTAGTCAATTGATACCTTTGGATAGTTAATTTGTTGTTTTTTTCTTGATGTTTTAGCAAAGTTAGGTGCCACTTGCTGCATTGAATGGAATATATCAATTTGGAATGATGGAAAGTAGTGACATGCAACTTTCAAAGACGCTACAACAACTAATAGCAGAAGAAGACACCGCTAATATCAAAATAGATTGTAGAAACAAAGCAACGAAAAAAACAAGTGTTGGATACTTTGCATGTAGACCTTGTAAGAAGTGGTTTACTTGCAGCTTCAAATGGTGAAATTTTTTTTGTTGTATGCAGTACATTTGTTAATATGCAAAAAATAATAAGCAGTTCTCAAAGATCAACACGAAGGAAAGCAAATAAAAAAACAAATAGTCAATACTTTAAATCTAGATGTCATACTAGGTCATATAGATACGACTTCAGATGATCCAAATGTCGTTGTTGTATATACCATCATTGTTAATGTCCATAGAACAATGTCTGGTTGTTAGCAATCATCATAGAATACATTTATTCGTCATTGAAAGGAATATTTTTTATTATCACAAAAAATAGTGTAAGCACCAAATTTTCAAAATATAATGATAGAATTAGTCCATATTATGTTGACCTATCTTGTTCAATATTTGCTACATTGACTTGGAAGTACATGCTTTGGTGCAATAAAGTTTGGACTTGCATAAGGAATGAATTCTTTGTAATAACTAAGTTGATTCTCACATTTTGCTATTTGTATGAATCATATTGTTGTCTTCAAGTATCTAACTATAGATACATATTCATAATTACAACTATGTTTCTTACAACTAGCAAAATTAGCTTTACTAGTCAAGACACATAGAATTTGTATTTCATGTTTTCTATTGTGTAGAAAAGTCAATTATTTGTAGAATAAATAGCTTGTATGTGAGATTCATGTTTTTAGAGACAATAATCAATGTTGCGTTTTCTTTGTTTTGCAGTGATACTTCTGAAATACAGAGAGATGAAAAATAGGAACTAGTTACTTGCAACTTTGCTTCTCTTATTTTATTGTTTTGAGATCAAAGATACAATATAATAGTAAAATTAGTATTTTGTGCTAGTAAACATTATCATAGAGATATATTCAATAAAGAAAAAAAAAATTATAGAAGCTCTTCTGATCTTTGAGGAAAAAAAATCTAAGATACATACTACTTAGTAAACAAATCACTATACAAATCTGAAAAATAAATACATAGAAAAAAATGGTCGAAATCATAGACATTGAAAACTACCATCCAGCAAAAAAAATCACATAGATACTAATATTGATATCATTTTAATGAACCATAGTCTCTTTAGACTACAACAATTTTAATATACTCCTCGAGATTGTTTGTTCAATGCATTTGAAGTGCTTTTGCACTTTCGTTACTCGTCTATTGAACTGCGCAATGGAATAATAGAACATTTTCTCAATTTTCTATAGTGAAATGACACAGAGGCAAAAGAATCATACCAATATGAACTAGATCCTATAATGTTATATCAACTTCATGGAATTCACGATGTTGACACATACCTTCGTAGAATGTGTTTTTCTGCATCTAATAGCAATTTCCAATCTTAAAGAGGCCTATGGGGAGACACATTTTGCATATGGTGGCTATCAAAGTGGTTGAACATACCAATTGGAGTCTGGTCGCTAACAATGAAAACAAGGTATTTTTTCTTCAACCACGATCTAGATACAATTCCACTAAACATTTTGTTTCATGATACAGATCCAATTAGTGGAAATTTTGAACCCCTATTATACAAAAGATTATGTAGATGTAACTTTTTACCAAATTATTCCTTGTCACCTCTTTGCAAACATTTTGAAAACCATTATGAATCTGTTGTTCATGAAATGCAAATTCATGGATTTCATATAGAAAAAACAACTATGTCGAAATGTGCTAATATCATGTTTACTGAAATTTGTTATTTAATAGCACCTGAATTTGATGAACAATCTCTTAGACTCTACATTGTCCAATCTTTTTGCAATGCACTAATGGCTAGGAGCAACGATGCATTGAATTTTACAGAAAAACACTTAACAAATGAAACTATACAAAGTCAAACAATGGTTGTAGATTGGAAACAATACCTAATGAATATGGCAATGCCATATGAAAAAGGAGGAGTTGAGGGAACATCATTTTGCTTCCAATGGACATCGATCATATTTAATGTAAACATACAAATATGGTCATTTACTAGTAAAACCATTGTAAATTACTACCAATCAAAAACAAATTTCAACGAAATGTACAACATATTATCATTTGAAACAAGTACATCACACATTCATTATGAACCATTACTATCAAATAAAAATACAAATCGGTGCAATTTGCAACATAGAATAGTATAGATGCACGAAAACACCAACAATAGAATAAACTTGTGCAAATTGAAACAAATGATACGTACAAATGACCCAAATAAAATTGGACAAAATAGGAATAAAATATCAAATAAAAATTTCTCATCACGAAAAAGTACTCCGATAGAAATTTACAAACAAAAAATTGAAGACACACCAAAAACCAAATGTCCAATATGTAAGACATTGCAATTTCAAAAGAACATCTCAATCATTGGACTTGAATTAGAAAAAAAGTACATAAACATATCTAGAAAATAGAAGACATTGCATTTAAATATCATTTTTTGATCTTGCAAAACAACACTTGTGAATGCAAAGTTGCCTCACTTTGCAACACCTGAACAAATAAGACGAAACAAGCCATTGCAAACTGTAAAAAAACTTTCAGAGATTGAGGAAGAATTCCCTTTGCACAAATAAGACAATGTGGGAAGAAGCGATCACAAATGGGCTTAACTGGTTCAATAACCAATGTACCTGTCTAGATGGACATTGTCCAAAAAGCATTGCCACAATCCATAAACAATACAATCACAATTTCTATTGCATTAAAATGGCGACTAGAATACAAAAATGCATATCAAATAGGAAAAGTGTGTGTGCATATTGTCATGAGAGCACTTAAAGAACTATGTTCTCAAAATTTGTATAAAACTGAAAACATTTCGATTAATAACAGTTGGAATCATATACTTGAATTGGACAATAAAGGTAATAAATCTGATGATGACAACATTGATAGAAAAAGTGAAACTGATAGCATTTTAGAAAGTGAAAATCCAACTGAAACCTTGGTACATGGATTCATAGCTTCACAACGAATTCATGATTTACAAGAAAATCTTATTGAAATAGCACCAGCTGAGGGACAACGACCACTTGGGATATTCAAAGACAAACATGCAGAAGAAATGATTTTCCCAACACTATTCTTTGGAAATCCACGTGACGATGATATACTACAAAGATTTCGTTACCAAGAAATAGTAAAATGGGAACTAATGCATTGCAGTGGTCACTTTTCCTATCACATCACAAATTTGTTCTTCAAGACAATGCAAATACTCATTGAAAAGGTCATGTCATGCATCTCAGTTCAAATAAGAAAAGGAAAATTACAAGGAAGAAAGTTTTTAGCAAAAGATGTTAAGTACAAGCCCAACTTAGAAAAGTTACTAAAAAGTCATATTGGATACATAGATTTCAAACACATAAGAATTTCTCCTGATTACCATCAACAAATGTAGAAACATATATTTGCAATGATACGATAATTAGGTCCTCCAACTTTATTTGTTACATTTACAAGTGCGGAGCATATTTGGACACCACTAGTACAAACTCTTACTGAATTACATAGAAATAGAAATAAAGAGAAATACATTGAAACAATTGAGGAATGCAACATTGATTATCTTGTCAAGAAGGACCCAGTAACATGTACACGTTACTATAGACATAAGACAAATGCATTGAAGCAATTGATCTGTCAAGATAGCACATTCTTTGGCAAAATATTAGATTACTACTTTGTAACTGAGCTCGAAAATAGAGGTAGTGCACATGAACATGCTCTTATATGGATAGAAAATGCTCCAGTATATGGAATTAATACTAACTTAGAAATTGAAAACTTCTTGGATAACTATATAACTTGTAGCACAAATCACCTTGACCTAGAACTCACAAAGATACATGAACATCATCATACCAAAAGCTGTAAAAAACGAAAAGCATCCCAATGTAGATACAAATTTCCAATGCTACCAATGAAAACAACAAGGATTCTTGAACCAATTACTTTGGTAGATGCCTCGATAAATGAAAAAGCTTTGTCCTTGCAAATCACCTTAGAGCAAAAACACTATGACAAATCAACTAGTCATGAAGATTTCTTAGATGAATTCCAGTTAACAGAAACTAATTACATCGAATTAGTACAAAGTAAATTAACACAACCAATGGTATTATTGCAACGAAAACCATCAGAGATATGTAATAATAGCTTTGCATACAATATGCCACACCTATGGAATGCAAATACAAATTCCCAATATGTTCTAAATGCATATGTTGCAGCTTCATATTGCACTACATATATGACCAAAGTTGACAGATATATGACAAATGCATTCAAAAGGATACGAAAATAACATGAAAAGAGAAAAATTGATGCTATTCAAATGATACGGTCTCTAGGCAATGCTTTTCTTAACCTTCAACAAATTTCAACTCAACAAGCAGTCCACATAGCTCTATCACTACCATTGAATCATAGTTCAAGAGAATGCAACTTTATAAACACAGCACCAATAGACAAACACACATTTATACTTAAACCAACTACTCTTCTAAAAAAAATCCCTGACAACTCTAAGGATGTTATGTGCAGTTCTATAATTGATTACTATATCAATAGGCCTAATGCTATTAAGCATATATGTTTAGCCGAATTTGTATCAAAGTATAGGAAATATGGAAAACCAATATCAAAAAGAAAAAAATAAAAAGTGATTCGATTCATTAAATACAAAAAACACATTGACTATGAAAACTATTACAGAGAAAAACTTTTGCTATATTTTCCATTCGAAAACAATGAAAATGAACTAAAGCAAGACTGCTCCACATGGAAAATTGCATACATGTTGCATAAGAACACAATAAAGAACAATGAAACTAAGTTCACATATAACATGAACAAGAAATGGGGTGATTTGGAAGAAGCAATTCAAAAAATTGATAGCAGCACTGCAACTTCTAATCATACAATAAAAAAACCTAGAATATCTGATGATGTTACTAAGTATGACTTGGCTAAAGATTTGCAATTTCCCCAATGCAATGAGAAAAAAAGACATCTTAACATTGGTTTTCAATTTACATAACATCTATTTGTGCTTAGCAATGAGGAATACTACAAGATTAGGAGAATGCTAGATAAAGAACAACAAGCAATACTCAAAGACATTGCAATGAAAAAATGAAAGAACATAGACAAACCATTCTACTTATTTTTTACTGGAGGAGCTGGTACTGGGAAAACATTCACAGAAAAAGCAATATTCCAAATGCTCATGCGCATCTACAATGAACATTACAATACAAATCCTTTGAAGCCAAAAGGTTTGATATTAGCATACAAAAGTAAAGTTGCATATAATGCAGGTGGAGTTACAATTCATTCTGCATTGCTAATGCCTTTCAACAAATCTAGTTTTATTCCACTTAGCAACGATGTATTATATAATTTAACACAACTGTACGAAGAATTAAGGGTTGTTCTCATTGATGAAGTATCTCTAATTGGAAGTTGTTTTCTATATCAAATTGATGATCGATTAAGAAACATTAAGCACAATCAAACAAAATACTTTGGAAACATTGATATCATATTTTGTGGCGACTTATACCACGCACAACCTATACAATATTCACTAATATTTGAACAACCTACAATAAGAAAGCAACCAACAACATATGACTTTTGGAAAGAACATGTAAAGTACTATGAATTGCACATTGCAATGCGTCAAACAAATGAAAAATTCATTAGCATTTTGAATAGGATGCATTTAAATAATCAAACAAAAGATGATTTGAATTACCTAAATAGACATTGTATTCGAAATTCTCCTAATGATCCTACTTTCCCCTATCTATTTTTCAGGAATAAAGATGTAGCATTACATAACAAGAAAATGTTTTCTATTGTTCCTGGTGATGAAATCGTAATTAATGCAATTGATTATGAAGAAGAAAACCATGGACACATACCATCTCATGCACCAATGGCAACATTTCCTTCACAAATTGTCCTAAAACTTAACATGCTAGTTGAAATATATGCGGGAAACTATGACTTACAAGATGGTCTAGTCAACGGTGCAGATGGTATCATTAAAGCATATGTAAAATTAGACAATTTTGATGTAATATGTATCAAATTCTATGATGAACGTGTTGGCTGTTGCCAAGCACATAAATTTTCTTTTATATATAGCAAGGAAATTTCTAGTGATTAGACTCCCATGTTGCGCACAACAAAGCCAGTTTCTGTATTAGAAAAAATAGGCAACTTGAAAATAAGAAAAAAATTCCTAATCCAACTAGCATGTGCACGTACAATACACAGATCACAAGGCTTGACACTAGACAATATTGCATTTGATCCTTTAGGAATATGACGCCATGGATTAGTATATACAGCTCTTTCTCGTGTGAGAAACATAGAATCATTTTATTTGCTTAGTCCACTTAAGAAACAAAATTTCCGAATTCGACACAAAATTTCTGTTGAAATGGAACGTTTACACAAAAACGCAAAGTGGCAACTAGACTACAACTATTCATTATTAGAAACAAAAGCATATATTTCAATTCTTTCTCTAAACACTCACAGTTTACAAATACATATTGACGATTTGTTAAATGACTATGATCTAATGCAATTTGACATCCTATGTTTACAAGAAACACATTTGAATAATTCAATGCTTCTAAAAATACTTGAAACATTCAATTTCATATCAAATCATAGTAAACATGGTTTGCTAATTTGTATTAAAAACCATATAAATATCTTGAACCATATTCATTTTGAAGAAAAAAACATTGAAGCTACACTAGCAACGCTGCTTCTTCATGACATGGATATTATAGTTGTGAATGTCTATGTTGCACCATATGCAAAATTATACAATACATTGGATCTTCTTTCAAAAGCATTATGCAAAATACATTCAAATCAAACAATAGTGATTCTTGGCGATTTCAACATCAATATGCTTGAAAACAACAACAAAACAAACAAACTAAAATCGTATATGCACAATTACAACCTTTATTTTCTTTTCAAGACAAATAACAATCAACAATTATCAATCATTGATCACATATGGTCGAACATAACTTGTAGCTATAATACTTTCAGATTAGATACATATTGGAGTGACCATGATACTATTTGTCCCATCATTGAAGACAAAAATGCAACACAAACACAATGCAAATGAAAGTAGTCTAATGTTTTTTTCTAGTCAATAGTTTCATAGCCTCTTAACTACTATGACTTTGACTTCTAATTGTTTGTCTTGCAGATTGCTATAGCTTTCTACAATGAGTCAAATCGCCAAAGACAAGTCACAAAAAGAAATAAACACATCCAGGTTTTCTTACTACACTAAACTTACTTACCCTTCAATACATATGTATAGATATATCTCTATGTTTAACTATTTATTTCTTTCTACAAAACTATTGCAAGATCTATTCTTATTTTACTAGTGCTAAGTTCTCAATAATGTACCATGCTTAAACTTGACAATCATCACCAATTGCTTATTTACATCAGAACTGTTACGTGCATAATTCTATGAATCCCAGTCTTCTTGTTCTTCTTTTCTTGTAAACCGTTGATTCCTTTTCCTCACCTTTCTCTAGAAACTTGTCAAGCTTCCTATTCACTTTACATTTGAACCCTTTTTTACTAAGATCTCCTCCAATTTCCCATCTTTCTTCTTGTCAACCTCTAAATTGCCATAAGTATAACATCAAATACAAATTAAATTTCTTCCAAAATTATAACTCCATTTCAGTTACATCAAACTAAATTATTTCATAATCCATATGCATCTTAATTCACATTGTGCAATTTGAACAAAATGTGTCCAATCTCATCATTATTTCTCTTAATACCGCTATCATCTTTGAAATTTTATCTATACATTTTTTTTTTTGGTTTCTTTTGTCCTATGGTGTTTCTATGTTATTTTTCGTTGAGTAGTTCAACAAATTCAAATGACATATATCTTGATCAACATATTTATTCTGTAAACTGTTGACTACCAATAATAAGTAACAACATTGGAAAGTGAGCTTGATCAAGAAACACATCCAAAATTGCTTATTACGACCAAATTACTTAGTCTTTGATGCATATGTAAATGTTTTCATGCCAATCAGCAGTACCTAAACTTTCATACATCTGTACTAGATGCGTTTACACGTTTCTATAGTACTAGAATTTTGTCATTTTCTCTATCAGCCAAAAAAATTTTTAATATTTGCAACCAAGATCAGTATATATCTCTATTGCACCAATAGAATTTTCTATGTTTAATATTGTATAGTTTATAAGTATTCCATTATCCAAGTTTTTAAATGCAATTAATATCTCTCTCAATATCTAATATTCAGTTTCCAGTACAATATACAATGACCTTATACTTTTATTTTTATTCTTAGTTATTAAAATTTACCAAATAATTTGTGGTTGCGTTCAAGCGCACGATTCAGTGACATTGCATCTTTTTTATATTGCAGTTCTGCACAGCAACCTACAATAGACAAAGAACAACAAATATCAAGTGCAACTAAATCATACAAGTAAGTAAACTTGAAACAAATTATTATACGTACCATTTACATAGCATTCATATTTATCACCAATATGTTTTACTTCTAATTGTTTCTTTTGCCACATCAACATCATCAATACACAGATCGAAAGCAACATATTTAGCTCCAGTTACCATTGAAGAACTAAACATTCGCAAAACTGGAAGAATGTTCAATGGAGATGTTATGGTTATCTATAGCACATATCTTGATAAAGTCCACAAAGCACGAAAAATACTATGTGCATATTTGACAGATGCCGAAGGAATAATGACAATCACATTGTTCATACCAACTGAGCTTATTGAACAACATGGCCAAAAAATATCACCAGGAAAAGCAATATCTATTACAAATTTTAAAGTACTTCCTAAAACAAATTATGACCGCGGTGATTGTGATTGGATTCAGCTGCTAATTCAACTAAGCACCGTATAGAACATACCAAAAATTTGCAAAGAATACAAATTCATTCCAGATACAAAAATAAAACACCTTACAACAAATACAAAAACATATCCAATTGGAACGATTACAGCAGTTGTGACAGCTGCACGGAAAGTTGGTTTCAAATATACATTGCAAATTAAAGATGGAAATTTCAATGAAAATAGAGCAACGATAACATAAATTACTTTACAATGTTTTTATATTGCTAGTTCCATGCTACAATTCAATTCAGTTTCAAAAAAAAAAAACTTTTTGTATTCTTTTGCAGTTGCGGTTATTTGAAACATTTGCACCGCTCTATGATGAAATTGAGCAAGAATTGCAAAAAGGCCATCTTCCAATTATGTTATTCAAAAACATAACAAATAGGAAAGAACTGAGGGATAGAACACTTCGAACAACACAAGCTACATTCATCATAAAATTGAATGCAGAAGCAATAGAAGAACTCAAAAAATTGAACCCTCTAACATTCTCTGTAAGTACAAATGAAACAATACCTCTACTACTCAATTTGCAATTGTTTCCCCATCTGTTTCTATTTTGACATATACTACTTGTCCTTCTCTATGAACAGATAAAAGGAACATTGACAATTGCAAGAATTTACTCTACGCCATTTGAACCAGTTTGTGTTGAATGAAATTAACCAATACCAGCCTCTACAATGATAGAGGAGAATACAGTCGATTGCCTAAAATGTAATAAAAATTCGACCTTTTCCTATTCGCAGTGTCTTAATTGCATAATCAAGTCCAACAATACCAATTTGCAATGTTGCATTCGAAGCAAATTCCTCTTGAAACAGTTACTTCCCAACCTAGCGCATATGTCTTTTCAAGACTATGTTAAAAGGAAACAAACAACAATGTATATGCTACGTGATTTCAAAATCAATGGTACATTTACAATCAACGAAGACAATGAGATCCAATCTGTTGATAGCAACGGAAGCCCTACCAAGGCTAGGTATACTTATAATTACTCTTCATATTTCAACAAAAAATCAGATATATGCAATTTAAATTATAATATCCAAAATAGCAAGATTTGACTAATTTTTCCCTTTTCTTTGCAGCACCAGCACTTCTTCAAACATTGGCTATAACAGAATCACATAGTAATCCAGAAATCAGTGCATAGTTCTTCTCAAATTTTGTACAAGATTTTACTGCTCAAATCTGCCTTTCTCAAAGTACAGTATGTTTGCAACATTTTTCCAGAACAAGAACGTAGAGGACTGTGAACTGGTTCAAAAGATACAATGACCTTCTTTGCAAAAACATGGATCCAGACATGGATAGAGATACAAAGCTAGATACTTTGTGTGATTAATGAGATAGTCTACTACAAGTTCGCATTTTAGTTTAAGATATTTTATTTTAGATATATTATAGGAATATTTTTAGTTATTTTGTTATATTGAGTACCTATTTAAACCCCTTTCATGCATTTAGAAATGGGTCCTTAATTTATAATATATTTTGACTTGGAGATTACATTTTTATACTAGATTTACTTCTATATTATTTTATAAAGGGTCACATCTGGTGATTCTATGTGGAATTATTTTTTAAGAGTTGGATTTATGTAGCTCAGAGTTGATTTTGCATTGTAATTGCTAGATTTTATCTATTCACTGTTAATTTATTTTGTCATATGATATTCTCTTTTAAATTTTCTAATTTTCGAGGCTTCAAGATTTTTGGGACTAGAAGTAGGGCCAAAGATATGAATGGCAAATAAATCTAAATCTGAAAGCCATTCTAAGAGCACATAAATTATAGAACTACACATAACATCTTCAGAGTTGTCAGCAATTTGTTTCAGAAAAGTGGTTGGTTTAAGTATAAATGTGCATTTGTCTATTGGTGCTGTATTTATAAAGTTGCACTTTGTTGAACTATGATTCAATGGTAGTGATACAGCTATGTGGACTGCTTCTTGAGCTGAAATTTATTGAAGGTTAAGCAAATCATTTCCCAGAGATCGTATCATTTGAATAACATTAATTTTTCCCTTTTCATGTTGTTTTCGTATCCTTTTGAATGCATTTGTCATAGATCTGTCAACTTTGGTCATATATGAAGTGCAATATGAAACTGCAACATAATGAAACTATAGCATATGCACTTAGAACGTATTGAGCATCTGTATTTGCATTCCATAGGTGTGGCATATTGTATGCAAAGCTATTATTCCATATTTCTGATAGTTTTCGTTGCAAGAATACCATTGGTTGTGTTAATCTAATTTGTATTAATTCAATGTAAGCAATCTTTGTTAACTGGAATTCATCTAAGAAATATTCATGGCTAGTCAATTTGTCATAGTGTTTTTTCTCTAAGGTGCTTTGCAAGGAAAAAAAATTTTCATTTATTGAATCATGTACCAAAGTAATTGGTTCAAGAATCCTTGTTCTTTTCATTGGTAGCATTGGAAATTTGTATCTACACTGTGATGCTTTTCTTTTTTTATAGCTTTTGGTATGATGATGTTCATGTATCTTTGCAAACACTATACTAAGAATAAATTTAGTCTTATCTTCCCTGGTCTTTGCCTAATCATGATCGTATTTTTCCGTCACGCTCACCACAAAATAATGAAAAAAACAACACAGACTCTCTGTTTTTTTTTGTTTTAAAAAAAATAAACAGTAAAAAAAAATTACATACCGTTTTTCGCACTCTGGTATGCTTTCAAAATAAAAACATTATAGTCTGTTACAATAGCCTCTTGGGCTTCTTAATTTATACATGCCACGCATATTAAAACATAAAACAAAAACTATATGACATGAAACTAAACTAAAATTTGCAGGGTGTATTACAAATGCGCTTTGTATATATTTAAAACAATACAACAAACCAAATGTTGTGAAACCTTTTGTCGCGTCATAAAAACATTAAAACATTTCATTTACGCATATACCTGCGGACCTGAAAAAATATTAAATCCGCTTCATAGACTGCATCGGATCTGAAACATAATATTACAAAGCAGCCAATACAAAAAGTTCTGATGCCGATTGAAATGAAAATGCGCGATCAACTATTAACTGCACCATATAACATAGATGGGGTCTAGAGTTATAGCATAACAAATGGTTCAAATAAAAAAATCTGATGAAAATTGTTAATCATACCCGAGTTCAACTTTTAGTTGTGACCTATAACATGCATCGGCTTTGGTTCCTTTCACTATTCAATTGGGTGACAAAGAAAACGCTCCCGATACGTTTCAACTTTCAATGCAATATGATAATGCCATGTGGTCTTGTCCACCCACGGACCTTGGCTTAAGTAGAGGCCCATTCTTATATGAAATAGCATGCAATGTCTTTTTCACCAACACTATGCAATGTCTTTTTCACCAACACTAATTATTTTTTAATTAATATTTTTGTTCAATATTGAAATATATATTTTTTTATTAACATCTTTGAATTATTCAATAGAGTCATTATTTAATTTATTTAATATAAATAATATAATATTGTGGCACATAGACTAGAAAGAACTTCTCATCACAATAAAGAAATACGATAATATTCAAAATTCTAGATATCTTGTAAGAGTATAAGTGTGTACTCTTATAAATCATTAACTAATTACACTAGATAATATGTTTTTTTTAATATTATTGATAAATAAACTTACATTTACAAATAATTCCTCATACTAATTGTTTCCATTGCTAATTTCACAGTAATAACTAATTCCAATATCTTTTTTTGTAAGTTTACTACATCCCTACTATTTTCTATTTATGTAAAAAACAACAGGCATAGTAGATACAGAAACTAGACCTCAACCTACCTAAAGGAAACCAGGTCTATTAGCCATCTGAGTGCATTGTATGCCATCCAAAACATGTACTTTTTTGGATTCCTACAAAAATTATTTAGCTAAGTAATATCAGAATTTACTAATACTAACATTTACATAATGCATCAAGAAAGCTAACAGCTAAAAAAACTGAATCTAACTGCTCTAGTCATCATCTAACTCAACTGCGGCCAGATCTTTAACACTGGAACCTAGCATGTCAACTTGTTCGATGGCCTTAATGTCCTTCTCCATTCTGCCAACGCAAGCATACTGATGCAATTCACACAAGTTAATTTCCAAGATGCTTTTGTTAGTCTCTGCCAGGGTGGAGACTGCCTTGGGATCCCCTCCTACTTCCTGAACTGAAGTAATGGCATTAACTAGCAGGCATTTTACTAACCAATAGGTTTTTATTAAGTGATGAAACAATGAGATTCTCCCTCAGCTATGCCCAAGGTCGATAATCACATGTTGTAGTTCTTTCGCTGCCATATCATCCTCTTCTTCAATTTTGGTTCTAACTTCTGTCTCTCATCCGTTAATTAGAGATTTTATAAAACAGGATGTCTCCTCTGAGTATACCTGAAATAAGGGCTCCATGAGCTCTCTACTGGATTTCCTGCCTCTCTTGCCTAGCAAGCTTCAAATTTTTTCCTTGCCTTTGTCCATATTGAGCTTTCTGCCTCTATTTTTCTTCACCATATTTGGATATCAGACTAAGAGGAAGACGATAACCACTAAAGCAACAAGACAATAGAAAATACCAAAGAATTTAATGAACAAAACATAAAATTGACAATGGTTGCGAAAGGTAGTTGAGGCATAGATATCGTGAGCCCCATGACGCTTCAGTAGACTATAAGCATTCCTTCCACCCCCTTTTCCTTCTTACCTAAATTGCTACCTACCCCAGTTCAGAGCAGATACAGATTAATAGGAAAATGTAACCAAGGGGCATAGAAAAACAAACAATTGTCCTCTTCCCGTCACAATCCTTGCCATTTGGCACCCCGATCGGGGGAACTAATTCCAATATTTGAAAAGTAAATATAAACATATTTATTTTTTGCAAATATTTTTATACTTTCTGAAATTTTTTTATTATTATTTAAATAAAACTATACTGATTTAAAAATCCAAATCACATTAAATTTACTTAAATTTAAATTACAATATATTTATTATTTTAAAAATACATATAAATCTATTTTTAATTTTAAAATTATTAATTAAATTTTAATTGTAGTCACTAGTTTTATTATTTTGAAACTTAATTTTATTTATTTAAAATAGTCTTGTTATTTATTTATTTATTTAAAATAATATTATACATATAGTTCTAGTTTTTGTTGGTATACTGGATCACCTAATGTTATAAAGTGTTTGAATAAACTAATTACATCAAGAAAATATGGAGGAAATTTAGGTTAATGGCCAACGTTCATAAATACCTAAATATAATTAAAAATATATAATATTTATAAAACTAAAAAATAAAAAATTATAAAAGTTATAATATTTTAATATTTTTTTTATTTACATTTATAAAGTATTTGTTGTCTTAAGAAGCAATTTATATTTTGTAAATCACCCAAATCCCCTTTTAAACCCCTCAAACACCTTTGTTTGGCTCAAAATTCTTCTATTCCCCTCACCGAACGCCCTCTCCGGCCTTAAAAAGCATTAAAATAGGCTTGAAACCCACTCTTATCTACCACAGGTTTAGTCCCTTTTAAGGCCAGCCCCTTAACCACTTCCCCGCATGATCCCAGCGCTAACACGAAGTGCCAACCCGTAAGGCGCTTATCGCATTGGAGGATTGGGGTGGAACGCCTTTTTCGTTTGTAAACGAAACCCCCGATGCCATAGTATTTTTGTTATATTGAACCCCCGCCGTGATATGAGCCGTCGATCTCCCTAGGTCCGATGGCCCAGTGCTAATCGCACTGTGCCCGTCACCCCTATCCATCCACTCCTTCAATTGCGTGCGAGGCATCGATCTGTCTCCATTTCAGATGCCACTCGCTCAATCGCATCTCTGCTCCAACCGCAGTCGGAACTTCTCGCTTTGCTGCCCCTCCATCCCTCCTAATTGCCATCCTCTGATTAGATCGCAACCGCCTGTTTCCTGTGATCTAACGACCCTCAGTTAATCGCCTTCCGCGAGTGCCGGCTGCCGCTATGTCAGCCCATTCCATCACATTCTCACTCATTAACTTTGTAATCTGCCTGCTTTGAAATTTAATATTCCATATTAAAATTTATTTCATTTCTCCGCCTAATTGCATATTAACATTCCCGCTATAGCCACGGTTCCCGCTTCTACGTTACCACGCCACCACTCCTCCACAACATTCTTCGGCCACCACCATGAATTTTATAATTGGTTTTTTTTATTGTACAGGGTACACAGACTCATGAATTCACTCTATTTTCCATAGTCACAGTCACTGCTCCTGTTAATTGAATATTTCAGACCTAATCCAGTGGTCAAATGAAAAGACACAGTTTGAAGATAAAGAGAAAATGAATCAAGCCATATCTGCTCTCAGCATCAACAGTACATTTTATTAGAACAATATGGCCTCAGCACAAGTTTTCACGTCTCCGCAGTCCCCAAAGGCCACTCCACTCAGAGAAAGCTTCCAAAGACTGTCAGGATGGCAATAATGTAGGTATGGAAACCGAGAAGACCTCCAGTCACCTTACTTGCTTTAAAAGACATAACAGACTGCATTACAGTCATAAAGGACACCAAACAAACATCTTAGGTCACTATCGACTTGACAGAGACCTCGAACTAGACCACCAAGTACAACGCATTGCTACTAAGCAGATTTAATGCGTATCACCTACTTTTTCTATCCATTTTTTCTATAAAGAACCCCATAAAACATTTTGTAAAGAGTTGAATTGTGTTATTGCGAGTAGCAGAGTATTTTGTAAAATAGTAGGTTGGGAGGAGAAACTTGAGACTGTAATCAGCTATTTGAGCTTAATGTATGTGACTGGTTTTGCATCAATTAATCAAGCAATTTCACAGGATCCTGGTATATTACTACGGGTGATGTTATTCTTATCTCATTGTTATTTACATTTTTCATGTTGTTCATTGCTCTTCTGGTACGAATCAGAAATATAGCATAGGATTTACCCTCGGATGTTATTTCCTGCTATCTAATGTGTGAACCCGGAGCTTGCTGCTTGGATGTTTCTTGCTGGTCTCAAAGCAGGGAAAGTTAAAGGTCCTTCTCCGATCTATAGACTCTAGTTTTGCCTCAAATCTTGTCTCTTTTTTTCCCTTGCAGCATGCTAAAGCAGACCTGGGCTTAAATGACCTCTGGTCTAATCTATAAGCTGCCCCCTAGTGACTTGATTGAAAGATGTCTTTGACTTGCCCTTTGAAAACCTTGGCTAGTTGTTTGCATGTAATTACCTTTCATGACTCCATTTCCCAATGGATGGTAAAGACCACTTAGCCTAGATTGGCTTTTAATTGCTGATGGTAGACAACAGCCTACTCCAAACAGTCAAACTCATCCAACTCGTGACTCCGCACTCCATAACTCTCACAAGACCAAATGACTCCACTCATAGAGGACTGTGAACTGGTTCAGAAGATGCAATGACCTTCTTTGCAAAAAAATGGATCCAGACATGGATAGATATACAAAGCTAGATACTTTGTGTGATCAATTAAATCGAATAGCACACATGTTTGGTAAAGTGTTGGAGATGTATATGGCTAATCTGAATGCAAATGACAATTACTTAAAGCAGCCCATGCATTTTCCAGAGGAAGAGAAAACTCCAGACCCAAATAATCAGCAGGACATGTATAATGCTCAAGAATCTGTGGAAGATGAGGAGGAAGGTAATCAGGAGGTGCCTGATGGCTCACCCCTGTCTTGCACTATGCTAACTAAAAAAGATCACAGTCTAATAGCAAAGGCTAATAGGTAGTGCTGCATTGAGAGAACAACTAACCACATCGAAGATGCAGAGTCCGAAGCATAAGAAGAACCAGCACGCATGGAGGCTCCTCCTATAGCTGATTATTCTTCTCATATTCCACTAGAAGAGTGGCACCCTGATCATCAGGAATCGACTGAATCAGAAAGAGATCAATAAACCTCAGAAATTCGTTAGAAATTCCCTGCAAACACAAGTAGTGATCCCACAGAAGAGGCTCAAGAAGATATCTAGCCTCTGGGTCAGTTAGTACAAGAAACAGAGGATTTTTTTTCTTCTGTCTATGCTAACGAGTAGGACATATACGATGCTCAAGAATCTGTGAAAGATGAGGAAGAAGGTAATCGGGAGCTGCCTGATGGCTCACCCCTATCTTGCACTATGCTGACTTAAAAAGATAACAGCCTGATAACAAAGGCTAACAGGGAGTGCTGCATTAAGGGAACAAGTGACCACATGGAAGATGTAGAGTCTGAAGCAGAAGAAGAACCAGCACACATGCACGCTCCTTCGATAGCTGATAATTCTTCTCAGATTCCACTAGAAGAGTGGCACCCTGATCATCAGGAACGGACTGAATCAGAAAGAGATCACGAAACGTCATAAATTCCTCAGAATTTCCCTGCAAGCACAACTAGTGATCCGACAGAAGAGGCTCAAGAAGATATCTAGCCTCCAGGACAATTAGTACAGGAAACAGAGGACTATTGTTATTCTGTCATTGATCATAGTCTCATCGGGCTCGGCACATCGGACCAGACTACATCAAACCTCCGAGAGCACCATAATCCCAGTCAATGCGATCCAAAATACAGAAAAGGCCATTGCAGCAGTAGCTTAGTGAAACAACAGAGACAGATTAAGAGGATTAAGGCTTGTTAATTGAATATTTGAGACCTAATCCTATAATCAAAGGAAAAGACGCACTTTGAACATAAAGAGCAAATGAACCAAGCCATATCTGCTCTCACAGGGCATTGCTATTAAGCACAGTGGGCATAAGCACCACCCCCATTCTGTGTTAATAAATCCATTTAATATGTATGACCTACTCCTGTTATCCATTTTTCTTACAAAGAACCCCAGAAAAAATTGTTTCGGGAGAGGGTAGCAGAGTAGTTTGTAAAGTAGTAGGTTGGGAAGAGAAAGTTAAGACTGTAATCAGCTATTTGAGACTAATTTTGCATCAATTAATCAAGCAATTTCACAGGATCCTGGTCTATTACTATGGGGTCTTCTAGCACGCATCAAAAATATAGCATAGGATTTACCCTCATTCAAGGAACACTAGATCCTAGGGCCCCAAAGTGGTTATGATGCTGTCTCATCTTTTGGTCTTGCCAATCTGGCCAAAACATGGGAAACCCGACACATTTTTTCTTGAAAATTGAATTAAAAATAAAAAAGTTATAAAATAAATTCCAGCTTTTATTTTAGTACTAAAAATATTATTAGTACTAAGTTAGAAATAAAAATATTATTAGTGCTAATTCATAAAAAGTGATCATTGATAAGCAATAGGTAGTAGTTACTCTGTCATACTCATATTAATGCCAAAAATAAGCTAAGCATATATAGCAGATCTAATCTACACAACAAATGCATATGCTCATGGGTCGTCGTAGTAATTATCAATTGGTTACCATCATCAATACAAAATTTCTTTTATTATAATTTAAATAGATTTAAACTACTACTATATGGTAGATAAATTTCTAATTTTTACTTTGATTCAATTATATTTAAACTAAATTAAGCAAAAGAAAATCCCCAGAAACAAGTTGAAACTCAAATTGCAACATTTCTATATTTGCATTAGGCAACAGGTAGTAGCTACTCTGTTATACTCATATTAATGCGAAAAACAAGCTAAGCATATGTAGCAATTCTAATCTATACATCAAATGCATATGCCCATGGGCCAAACTAGTAATTATCAATTGGTTACCATCATCAAGACAAAAGTTGTTTTACTATAATTTAGATAGATTTAAACTACTACTATATAGCACATAAATTGTTATTTTTTACTTTAATTTAGCTATATTTAAACTAAACTAAGCAAAAATCCTCATAGACATCCTTTAATTCAAATGGAAACATTTAGCAAATCCTCATAGACATGCTCAAAGTCAAATTGCAACAATTATTTCTAATTTAATTTAACTATACTTTATTACAAAACAAATCTTCATAAACATCCTCAAACTCAAATTGTAACGTCTCTATGATTACACTAACCACCATGTAATAGCTGTAATAGCTATCCATAGACATTTTCCAACATCACATTGCAACATTACTATATTTAAACTAAGTGGCAGGCCCCAAAGTGGTTATCATGTTGTCTCATCTTTTGGTCTTGCCAATAAGCATATGTAGCAGATCTAATCTACACAACAAATGCATATGCTCATGGGTCGTCCTAGTAATTATCAATTGGTTACCATCATCAACACAAAAGTCTGTCATACATATATCAATGCCAAAAACAAGCTAAGCATATGTAGCAGATCTAACCTATACATCAAATGCATATGCTCATGGGTCATGCTAATAATTATCAATTGGTAACCACCATCAACACAAAGGTTGTTTTACTATAATTTAGATAGATTTAAAGTACTACTATATAGCGCATAAATTCTTACTTTTTTACTTTAATTTAGCTATATTTAAACTAAACTAACCAAAAACTTTATTACAAAGTTAATTCAAATGGCAACATTTAGCAAATCCACATAGACATGTTCAGATTCAAATTGCAACAATTATTTCTAATTTAATTTAACTATACTTTATTACAAAACAAATCTTCATAAACAACTTCAAACTCAAATTGTAACATCTCTATGATTACATTAAGCAACATGTAATAGCCGTAATAGCTATCCATAGACACTTTCCAACATCACATTGCAACATTACTATATTTAAACTAAGCGGCAGGTAGTCGCTACTTGTAGCCTCCAACTTAAAATTACGACCACGTACCACGTTGATGGTATCATTTAAGCATACCATCCAACCCTGTGTGTATTAATTAATTGTTTATGTCCATTTAACAGTGTGCAAGAACTCGTGCTTTATATGTTCGATGTAAAATGGCAGTCTGTTTTATATTTTTTTTAATATATAAAATAAATATTTTTTAATAATTTTAATTGTATTGAATTACACAACCCACTTTTATCTAATTTAAGACCAAATTTATTTATATATAAAAATTAAATTACAATTTGTAAGATTAGTTTATTAAAATTTAAGTTACTTTATGCAAAATTAATTGTTTTTCATTGACATTTTGAAAAAATCTTTAATTATGAAAAGTTGATTACTCGAGCTCACTATTCTAACAAATCTCTACCTAATTCTAGGTAAATTGGATACACGCATTCATTCTCTACCTAATTCTAGGCAAATTGGATACACGCATTTAGGAATAAAAGAGACAGCGGCATTTTGTTAGATTAAGTTCCGCCGAAAGTTTCGCAGAGATTGTGGAACAGTACGGATTAGTTGACTGAACAAAGTTATAAGGCTCTTTTTCGTGAACAGTGAGGGTGGCAAAAGTTGTCCTTTTTCGCTAGTATAGAGTGAATTGCTTTTTATTTGTGATATGGAAGGATTTTTCATTTGAATCATTTTCATTTCAATTATGTGATTTCATTTCAGTCATGTGATTTTAACCTGTTTTAGGTTGTGACTTTTCATGTTTGTATTTCGAGGCATTGGAATTTTTGAGTGTTTCAAGCGTTTTTATGATGTTGATTTCATCTATACTTTACGAACATAATTTAAATATAAATGGATTCTATATCTATCTATCTATGGATTCAAAAATAAAACTCTAAATTTAAAAAAATTACAATAGGTTCAAAAATTGCATCCAGCAACCAGCCAAATCTATCTTTTATAGCTTTAACAAACGTACCATGCTTGTGAAATTGTGAGCAATGACATTGAATGCCAGCGAATCATAGTGGGTGACTTCTCTAAATGTCATATTAGACATTTTTTTTTTTAAACTTATTTCATGTTTCGTACCATTTTTCAACCTATTACGAAAAAATAACTGAATCACCTCGAACATTATCATGTTCGGCGCTCTACCATCATGAATTTATCATGACACTGACTATGGCACACTGCTTCATTTAATTGGCTGATATAAAGACTATAGACCGACAGAAATTTCTGTGTGATGAAGCAGCGAGTTTTCTATGAAATTGGTTGAAAATGAAATTAAAAATAAATAAAGTCAAAATTTGTTTGTGTGTTTAAAGTTTATAGTATTTCGGTTTTGATTCTTTAAATGATTTCAAAGTTTATTTCTGTGCTTGCATTAGTCTCTATCTACTTTTTCATTTTGATTTTAAATAATTTTTATATGATTTTTGAGTTGGTTTTTATTTGGGTTCATAGTTCTTTATTATATATATTTTTTATTTTTTTAATAATATTTAATCAATTTTTTTATCAATTTAATAGATTTTATTTTGGTTAGAGATGGCAAGTTCAAAAAAAAAAAATGGGGCTGCTCTGGGAGGGGAAACCAATTCAAAAAACCAGTGCATGTAGCAAGGATATCGCTGCCCCTGTGGGGAAACCAGTATTGAACAAAATTATGCAATGCGAAAAGTAAAAAGACAAGAGAACTAGAACATAACAGGAAAAACCATGACAACTAGGAACCATGACGTTATGCTTGTTTCTTCGTGTCATCCTGCAAAGGCTGGGGAGGCTTCTCTTCCTCGATAAAGCACCCGTATTCGGAGATGTCATCCTCGAGCTTGGACAACTGGGGTCTAGCGCCGGAGTGGAGGTCGAGCGGGCCCCTCTCTCTAAGTCTTTGCCATCCTCATCAGAACTGTCGCTGCCACCACTATTCGAGGCGTCCTCAACAGTCTTACCCGAAGCGCCACCATTTTGCGAGGTAGATTGAGGGAGGAATGAGACATCGTGGATTTGTGCATCCGCTTCCTGGAGCTTGAACCAGATGGGCATGGTGAAGCTTCAGGAAGGTGGAGGGATATGTGGGCACAGAGGCGTTGAGGATCCAGGACCTCCGGCGTGTACAAATTTAGGGAAAAGTCCACAGTCCTCTCTGCCATGGCATGAATGGGAGGACGAGAGAGCAAGCCACGACCACCACCTCTGTGGCATCGCATATGGTGGTGTTGTGGCATGGTGGAGGTCAACTTACGAGAATGTGAAGGAAGTGTGGGAGGATGACAGGGAGAGTGACAGCTACCAAGCCCAATGATTCATGGACAACTACCAAGCTACCAAGCCCAACGATTCATGTATGCAATGGGGACAGTCTTATTGTTAAAGTTTATAACAGAGCCAAATACAATGCCACTATTCATTGATATGTCATTATAACCTGAATTGGACTTCTTTAAGAGCAACAGATAAGAATAGTATACAGATTCGCTTTAAATTGGAGCTGTCAGTTTAGGGTTCAGTTACTCATTGTTCCATCAAAGATATGTCAAATTTTTTATGGTTTTATGGGCATTAACATTGTATATAAAACTTTGACATACCTTTGGCAGAACCATAAACATGAGGAATTCTGAAAATATAATAGATAGGCGTTGCCTA